>JBBPMU010000661.1:0-16170 GCA_038090475.1 Wakefieldia striispora | reverse complement strand
CCCACCAGTTAGGTACCTTGTTGGAGGAAGCTGGAGATCCTGGAGATCTGGCCAGTCCTGTCCAGTCCCAGCAAGGACTGTCCAAATCTGGCCAGGACTTTCTAGAGGAGGGTTGGTTTGCTGATGGATGTAGGTATGTGTAAAAAGATGTCAAGGCCAATGATCAACCAGGGCTCATAACCTAAAGATGAAATGAGATGGAAAGATCAAAGGTGTTATGATTTCATCATTCTTCATCAAACTTTTTACTTAACGAACCACTTCACTATGCTCAGCCCTCGAAGGCGAGCACTAACATGTAATTCAGGTCACGTGACTCATTCACACAATCACGTGACGTTCCCCTTTTGGTACGCTCCTATGTCAGTATAAATTTCCTTCAGTCACGTGATCTGACACACGTGACCACCCCAGCACTTGCCGATTGGCCGATATGTACCTTATCTTCTGCTCTTCTTTTGCCATTGGCCTGGCAGTCTCCTTATCTCCCATTCCCATTGACAAAGACGATATGACCAAAGATACGCAATCCTCGCATCGTACGACTTCTCTTCCCTTTTACTCATTGGACGATATGATACGCACTGCATGGTCCATGCATGATTCCCCACAGTACATATATAAACCGATGTACATAGTCGACTGGTTCCCCAGTCTTATCTACTTGTTCATACTTCCAAGGGTGTGAAATAAGAATAGCTCCTAGCTTCACTTGGACCCCCTCTCATCATCATACTGCCTCTTCATGACTTCAAGTTCCATCTTCTTGCCGCATTCCTTGCCGGGTTCCTCTTAGAGCCCACCGCGCTAAGTTCTCTATCCTCCTCTTTTCCTTGTTTGAGTGTTGCTGCGCAACAGAAGGTTGAATCTAACCCTAAAGTCAGGTTATCATATGTTGTGGTCCTTTAAGTCCTTCCTTGAGGCAAGAACTTCCCTTTGTCAATAGGGGAATCGTCTTCTTAGATATCAAACAGGTAAAAGAGAAAGCGGTAGATTGAGTAGAGGTAAGAGAATCCCAAGTGCCCGGTAAACGGGGAGTATACCTAAAATCAAAGTCCTTGGGGAACTAAGATCAAATGGATAAGACTGGGGTTACCAGTCGAATCCTCTAGCTACTTATACTGTACAAGTCCATGCACAGACCAAGCTGTGTGTAACCATCTATGGTAAGAGTACACGTCATGCTCGAACGGGAGCGTATCCTGAGTAAGTCCATATGAGTCAATGAGAAAAAGAGAAGTCCATACACAGCTCTCTGTGGCATGTGTCTTCCGATACAATCACGATCAGGAAATCTCCTGAGAAAATGTGGAAAGAAGTCCTAAAGTATCTGCAGGGTAACAGTCAAAATATAAGCCCCAAGTTAGTCCAAGATAAACACCGGTCTGATGTCTGGCTGGCCAAAGTCAGCTGAAAGTCATCACATGTGTGGCGGATCACATGGACTGAAAGGAATTTATATCCTGCCATGGGAAGTCCCGTCTGTCAGGAATCAGCAAGTGCTGCTAAGTGATCACATGCCCCAGATCACGTGATGAAAGAAATTATACTGGGGCAGGAGCATACCAATAGGTCATGTGAAGTCACGTGGTTCGAAATACATGTTAGCAAGGGTCTTCAAGGACACCTTGTAGTGAAGGGTTAAAGTCTGTTCAAAGTAAAAGATGAAAGTAATAAGTAAAGCATCATGGATCAAGGAAAAGGTACGGTTTCATAACAAAAGAGATGGGCGATGCTTTCTCTCTCAATCTCTCATCTGAGGGAACAAGGTTTGACTATGATGCTTGGGTGGAAAGTCTGAGCAAAGTCAAGAGCAGAGGTTATGGTGAATGTGTGAGGAGAATAACTCACTGTTCTAGATCAAGGAACTTATAGTAGAGGTGAAGGCAAATGGAATGTGAACCAAGGACGTGGAAAGTCAATTGACTGGTTGAGGGGATACGTCTGATGTGTCCTCTCTTATATACATGTTGTGAGGTTCTTATCTACCAATAGGAATGGAAAGATAAGAACAATAAGAGATAAGGATGAGTCATGAGAAATGACTAAAGATATGGTCATATTGTATCATATGTGTAATATATATCCTTATCGTCCAATGGCATAAAGGACTCTTATCTCACTATCATCTGAAATGAATAATGTGATAGTGACTCACCTCAGTTCTAGAACTACTCTAGAACTGGCATCAATCTAGATCTTAGTCTAGAATGATCTAGATCATATGATGTGTGAATGATGAAATATGAAGGTAGAAACATCATAGATCTGGTATGAAATCTTTGATCAAGATCTCATCTCTCAACAGTTCTAACCTATGGCATTAATTGCTCTATGTATAGCCTAGATAAGAGGTAGTAATGCTATTGGTGGGGTGTGAGTCATACTGAGTCATAGATAAGCATAGCCTTAGGGTAAAGGGTGTGGAAGGCATGAGGCATGTAAGGTTGTTATAAATCATACATTGGACCCTATTTTATTTTCAAAAAACTTTCCTCTATGGTCTCCCTTGAAGAACACCACACACCTGTACTTTTGAAATCACATGACTTATCACATGACGTTTACCTTTCACTTTCTCCTACAGCAGATTCAGACTTCAAATCCTTTCTATCACATGACCTGCTACACATGACCACTAAAGTCACTTGATGAGTTCAGGATTGTTATCACCTGCCTCCTAGGTCACAAGGTTAAACTGATAACCTGACCTATGGTCCATTGCATCTAGGTCTTGATTTTGGGGTTGCAGTCCATGTATCCACCCCACATTTTCCTTATCTTTTATATTTGTCATTTCTGCTTATGAGTTTACCTGATCATGATCATATCAGAAGGCATGCTGTGATCATGTGGTGCATTTAGTCATATTCTATTACTCAGGATACATATGTTTCCATTGGACAATTCACACAGACACTTACTTTGTATAGTATAGTAGCATGGTCTGTGTGCAATCACCAGACATATTTAAGTAGTTGATCCCCATGTAAATTTCCTTAGTCTTATTCATTTGGAGTTTTGCCTATACCAAGGGGCTACTCTTTTAGGATGACTCCAACTTAACAAGTTGACTTGGTAATTACATATCTCTTCCACTTAAAAATTTCTCTTAATCTTCTTTTTCCGTTGATAAAAGAAGACTACATGTCTTCTAGAGAAAAGCATGTTCCCCTTGACTCTGTGTCTTGGGAAGAGTGTTAGACTTCAAGTCTACACTACTCAATTTAGATTCCCTTCAATGAACCAAAGGATGTCCTCACCTTTGAGGTTGTAGGTTTAGCCTTTTACATCCATCTCACTTCAAACTTGGTGAAACAGGGTAGAGGGTAATGAGTCAAGGTGAGTCATGTCAGGGGATAGGGTGGACATGAGGGAGACATGTGTAGAGATGGGGTGACAGTTGGGTCTAGACTGGGTTAAGGGTTTGAGGGTCTGGGCTGTGTCCAGATCTAGAACCTTAGTCATAAGTATAAGGGAGATAGGGGCTAATTATGCGAACAGAGGTGTTAGGCCTGTGGAAGGGTCAAATAATTAGGGAAAAGTATGAGAAAATAAGGGAAAAATAGAGCAGATAATTAATGACCATTATAACTCCTTATGATTGGATGAATATCATATATTATCAGCAAGAGCATTTCCATTATAAATATTGTAAGTTATTGTCAATCATTATTTTATGTTCCAATAATGATAAAAGAATGAGAAAAGATTACAATAGATATATCATATTGATTTTGGAATTGTCATATGTTGACCATGCATAAAATATACCTCCAAGTCAAAGATTATATACATATATCCATTCAATAACATGATGATATGGATATAATAATGTTATGTCAAGCATTAACTATTAAATTCATATTGATAACTAAATTATCATATGTATCTGGAAATACCAGCTCTTCACCATCCCTCTGATGCTGGGGACAACTGGAGCCAGTCTGTCAGACTCTGTCAAAGACCCACCAGTTAGATACCTTGTTGGGAGAGCTGGGATTCTGTCACAGTCTGTCCAGTCCTGGCCAGTTGAAGGTTGGTTTGCTGATGACTACCTCCTTGGGCAGTGGCTGAGTGGGCATCTCCTGCCCTTTACTTAGATTTCTTGACACCAGTAGGGAACATGATCAATAACACTAATGATCTACAGTTGACTCTCACACAACTGATACTGGCAAAGTGTGTTGAGTCTCCAACTGAACTCCAGCCATCATGCTGAGAAGATGCCAATTTGTTTTCCTAACAAACTAAACATGAACAACTACAAAATGGAATTTGGACATGTTACTGAACAGGCTCTTACAGTAGAAGCTGATATATGTAACCCATACTCTGTGCAAACCCATACAATTTCTGTATCCCATTTTGGTTTGCAGGGATTTTGACCCAATAACCCATATCTCTGTCGTATCCCATAACCCATACATTTCCAGCCATATGTCTAATGAATATTTGATTATATAATTATTTTTTATGTGGCTGAACATGGTAGGACTGACCCAAATCATCACTTTCTCAGCTTCTCACCTTATGAAACCCATTGATGTGCCTCTGGCATTGATGTTTAATAATCTGGATGTTTCAGTATGCCTCCAGATTGTGGACTGAGCAACAGGAAAAACTCTGGTGTCAAATGGAGGAAGCATTGGCTCACGTATCTCTTCACAACAAATGCAGATGGCTCAAAAAAACTACCCCCACTCATTATCAGCAAATATCAGAAGCCTCGCCCATTCAAGAACTGTACAGGTTCTCAACTCAGTTTCGAATACCATCACAATGCTAGCGCATGGATGACATCCAAAATATATCAGGAGTGGCTGTTAGATTGGGATGTGAAGCTTCAGAAGGAGGGACGGAAAGTATTACTCTTGCAAGATAATTTCTTGGGGCATGTCATTCCAGATATCCTTACCAACATTCGTACCATCAACTTTGAGCCAAACCTTACTGCCCATGTCCAGCCCAATGACCAAGGTATAATTTGTTGTTTCAAAGCCAAATACCATGCACACACCATCACTGCAGCCATCAAACCCTACAAAACTGGCACCACTCCCTCTGAAATCTACGAACAAAATCAGCTTGACACAATGCAGCTTGCTCAAGAAGCATGGGATGATGTTGACACGACGGTGATTCAAAACTGCTGGCGCAAGGCCAGGATCCTTCCTAACCTTGGCTCATTGCCCCTTGCCCCTCCATCCATCCCTATCTCGAAGTTACTCCACATGAATCCTGTTGCGGAAGCTGAGAAAGAAGTATCCAAGGCCCTAGATGCTTTAGAGGCAACCGGAGCACTTCAATGCTCAAACCGGATGACAATCGAGGAGCTTCTCAACCCAGTTGACGAGGCGCACCACATGTTCCAGGCGACAGATCAAGATATTTACATGGCCGTTATGGACGCGAAAGCGGCGCGGGAAAGGACAGCGGCCGCGGGTAGCAACCAACCCGATGATGTAGACGACGAACCCATCAAGCCCACGCATACCCGTAAGGAGGCACTCCAAGCTGCACTGATAGTCGAAGAATACATCAGTGAGCTTGACGGCCCATATGTACGAAAGCTGGAGTCTATGCTGCGCTCACTCGCGATGCAGACAAGGTTTATTGACTCGGACTTGAAGGACTTGAAGGATACGAAATTGACAAGCTATTTCGAACGTACATTGTCTAGTTTCAATAGTAATGAGGTTTTATACTATGTCGATAACATCGTTTTTAATGACATTTAGCCGCCCGTTTTTGTTTCGCTTGAATCCCATACTCTGTCGTAACCCATACTCATCGCCTATCCCAAACGGTATGGGTTATAACAGCTTCTACTGTAGTAAGTTCCACTTTGTCGAACATAACTGTCCGTGCCTTGCTCGCTAAACGCTCATTTCGATGTCTTGTAGATGCCGACCAACCGGTTTACACAATGTGCATATGGTATTGTCCGCCTCGGATCATAATCCCAAGTCGGGCATCCGATTTGACTTATGTAAGTGGTCACAGTGCCAGTGCTTATCGATATCATATGATTCCAATGATGAAATTATAAAGTCGGATCATTCATGGCGCGTAGGAGACCAGACGCGTTGTTGCATAGTGCAAGATAGAAAACAAGCTGTTCACAGCGACTTGGTGGAGCGATTCGTAAGTGCCATACTGAATTACGTTCAAGGTACGTATGGCTCATTGTCAACTAGATGGACGCGCCCACGCGGCAGTAGACCGACTGCACTGCCTTGGTGATGCAATGAATCATTAGAAACCGGCTTAGAGTCCGCGATCAATGGACAACACAGGTCGCAAGCCGGAACCACAAAAATGCCATTGCCAATTTGTTCCCTGAACTCTCATTTTTCACCACACCCGATGCCAGGCTGGACGTTAGTAGACAACCATCCGACCCACGGTCGCATCTTCGAGCGCCCTCTGGACCACGCGGAGGTCGGTTTCGTCATGGATGCACGCAGGAAAGGGACGACAGACTCTGGACAGTGGTTTCAACTACGTCTCTCAAACAGCTCTCGAGACACTCGCCTCTTTTCGGACGACAATATCGTTAGAGCGTGGTTGTCTACAAAGAGACGTTTTCCGCTCGCAGGCGCGACCATCCGTGGTCTGAAGATAGAAGGTGACAATGACGACATCGACCCCGATCTCCGTTCCCCATTCCAGGCCCACTTCACTGTCCGCGAACGTGATCTTGCTGTCGTTCGTCCAAAGGAGATCGTCTTCGGGCAGGTGGCGACCGCGGAGGAGTTGCAAGGCCAGGTAATTGCAACCCTTGATGGCCCGCGCTTGCTTTCAGAAGATCTGCTGGTCCAATTGCGCATCTATCGCGAGATGGATCCACAGAAGGTAGACACCCTGCATGTGATGATATTCATTGCGCATTCTGTGTCGGACGTGACAGCGATACGGACGTTGACATCATGTTTCATGGATACACTCGCAAGGGGAGGTGATTCAGACTCGGGGCCTGCACAAGTTCCACTGGAAGAGAGGTTGGCGATGGCAGTTCCCCTGACAGAGCTGTTGTCGAGGCGTATGCACTCCCTCAGTGCGGCAAGGCGACGATGGCGATTGGCAATTGGATATGTGATATCCAAGTGCAGAGTGAGAAAGTATCAGGTAGGTGTCATCTTTTTTTTTATATTCCGTACTTCATGCGGATGAACAGGGTGGGCACACACTTCCATGTCGCATCACGCACTCGACACAGATTACTCCCGCAAGAACTGGCAATGTATCTGTCTCCTTCACGGATACACAGACCACTACTGTGCTAGCCAACTGTCGTCTCTACAATCTCACCTTTGGAAATGCCTACCTACCCCTCACACAAGTCGCGATGACCCGCGTACTCTACCGACGATACCTGCGCGGAGAGATCTCAGAAGAAGAATGGGAATATCGAAAGAGGCAGCCTTATCTTACCATGGGTCCTCTCAGTCTACGTTCGCGTCTAGACAAGGAATGGTTCGATGGGGGAGGTGGAGGAGAATTCGTGCTCTCGTTCAGTACATTCTTTTACAGGCTTCCATTCATGACACTCGGTGCAACTGCAAAGGTAACGGACCAGGGTCGCGTCCTTTCAGATGGTGCACCTCCCCTCTCGGATCTGCTCACGTTCGACCGATTCTTGCATCGCGCAGGGCTGGTCACGAAGCAAGCAAACACATTTTTCAGGAATCCCTTCTTTCTCGAGATCGTACATGCCACTAGCATGGAATATGCAACGTTTTCACGACACGTTTTTAAGCGGTGGCTGGATAGCAAGGACAAAACCTCGAAGGATGAAGTTCTGGCAGTCTCGAACGTTCCTTTCGCCGTCGCTCACGGGGGGTCAAGCTGGGGTAACGTGCGTCTTTCATCACCTACTCTCCCTCTCCTTCATTTCTGATCTGTCATCAGGTGGATTTGACATCCCAGACTGAATACCCCTTGCCACCCACCCACCCACTCTCGCCTTACGCTCCTATCTCGCATCCGCTAAGAGCGGGCTATGTCAACCCTCCCGTGCAACTACCACCTAATGTGGAGATCGACACGGCCCCAAAGATGACGGTAGAGGCTACCACGGCGCTGACGCTGTGTGCCCGTCCGGGAGAGTTGTACCTTGGAGCCTCGAGCTCACGCGGACGAATGACGATGAGCGTGTATTATGACAAAAATGTGTTCGAAGAGGAGGTGGTCAAAGAATGGTTGGATGAGGTAAAGGCAGCGGTGTTGTGGTACCTTGGCCAAACCCATCAGTCAAGTCGTACCCCGCGGGGTCGTGTTAATGACGACGGACGACCTTGCAAAGGTGTTCCAGCTAAACTGTGAAGCTGTAAGAGCGCAATACTGTGTTGTAGTCATAGACATCGCTGACCCAGTATTGAACTTAATAGGATTCATTAGAAGCAGAACGATCGTCGTAAAACCTATGCCGGTTGGGGTCTGGGCCAGATTTGTTTCTTATTTAAGTGGCTCATTAATATCATAACCATAATGGCTGGTCCTATCTTTGAATTACATTGACTCGGGTGTAGGCTCTTCAGTGCTTATTACCTGAGGCCTGATACCACATGGAGCGGTCGTCTGTTCTCGCCGTGCTTTCTTCAATCGAAAGACACGAAGTAAGAGGGCTGACTATTATTTCATGCTTATGTTCTTATACGCTCAGGTAGCTTTTTCACGGTGGTCATGTCACGCATCTAGCTAACAACCTGAATTTCTCCGTAACTTGTTCTCTGGAATCATGTATGAAGTGAACTTCCTGGGACCCTCCACCCCATCAACGGCGATTCCGACTCTGTCCAGTGCCCACGCCACCTTCTCTCGTAGCCTGCATCTTCATCTCGTCCTCGTCCAACCCGGCTTCTGCCAAAATCTTCTCCACTTCTTCCAATATCGGTTTATATTCCTCTAGAAAGTCTGGTTGAGTGCGAAACAACCTCCCCTAGCGTGATAGACTCACCATATCGTGCTTCAGCAAGTCCAAATCCATCCCGCCGTAATTGCTTTCCGCGGTTATCGCTGACATGGTCGTGGTGGGCTTTCTGTGCCCAGTACTCGCCTATTGCATAGTCAACGCAGAAGAACACAGAACACGTGGAAAAAACCGTACGTGAACGTGCATAGAACATGGCCAACGTCTCCCCAGGCGCTGGTGTACTGGTCACATCTTCTACAGAGTGAGTCACATCTCTTTCAGCGACACCCATGAAAACTGTTGCTCGGGCCCGTAGGTCGTCCTAGTGAACGGATGAATGATACTTATCGACTGAGTATGTACCACATACCTTGTAGACCGGCTTTTCAGCTTCCAATACTTCAGTTGATGCCCCTGGTTTTGCATCTGTTTCAGCCACCCCTTCTGACTCCTCTTTATTGTCCTCCATCTCCCCTCGCTTTCCTTTTTTATCCTTGTCTTTCCCTTTCCCTTTCCTTCGCTTCTCATCTTCTGAGTCTGACTCTTCCTCGCTGCCCTCGTCTTCATCCTCGTCATCCTCGTCACTTCCTTCGCCTTCACTATCCTCTTCGTCACCACTGCTCTCTTCTGCCTCGGTTGGGATGACGATTCCACTGGACTTGAGACAAACGAACCGGTCTAATTTGTCCAGCGGCAACGCATAAAAATCGTCCAGCGTATACTCGCGTGTGCCCAGCTCAAAGATGCCCCCATAGCTATATAGCGCAGAAAAAGTGAGATTCCATACGAAATTGAACGATAGAAAGATGAGAAATGACGAACATATATAACGTATTATGGAGCACTGCAAGCATGGCGTTGTAGCGTGGCATTGGTTTCATCAAGTTTGGGTTGTCGGGATCGGCCTCGTCATCACGTTTGGGTTCCGGAACAGGTTGTGTCGCAGGCGGAGAAGTGGCCTACAAAGCAGGCTAAATGTGTGTCCTGCATACAAGTGATGTTGGACTTTCCTGTGTTTCTTCATCTTCCCCGTCATTGCCATCGACGTGCGCCGACTGCATCACTCCCCCACCCTTGGTCTGTTTCTTTTTACCCCCACCCCCTCTCTTTTTCGGCTTTTTGAGATGCATCGCAATCCATCGGCCGTTACCCCCCAATTGGTATCCATGCCTTCCATTCGGAAATAACGCACATCGATCGTCATTGCCTCCGTCACCGATCAAATCGCAACTCACAATTCGTTCCAAAACACGCTTTCTAATCCTTCCTCTCCCTGCTCCTCATCCGTCACCCCTCCAAACATCACCCCGGTTCCCTTTGCCGACCAAAGTGCCATCGTACACCCTGCACGCGCAGTCGGCGTATGGGTCGATGACGCTGTCTTGCGTTTTTCCCATTTCAGCGTGAGTGGGGTCGGAAGTGCGGAATCGAGGGTCATTCTGGATGTGTCATCAGCACACAGGCGCATATACTACGGAAATAGATCCATCGTACTTGAGGAGCCAGGTGTCATCAAGGATGACACCAACAGGTCGCTTTCCTTTAGTGTATTCCTTGCAGTAGCCGCCTGTGGGAATAATGTCAGTCAATTCCATTACGCGCACTTTCCGGACGATGCATCAACGGACCGTGTAGTACGATGCCGTCCGGTGTTGGCAGAAAGGAGAAGCCACTGCGAGGACTGTTGGCGCGACTTTCAGCGACAGTGAATCCGAATCTGGAGGGCAACGTACGATGGTTTTCGTTCTGACTCTTTGAACTCGATCTGACGCCATTTATACTCTTGGGTGTCGAATATCCATGTGTCATTGAGGTACTGGGCTAAGCGTACCGTCTCGGCTTGAATCGTATGTGAATGGCATGCACTCACTCCGATATCCAGGATCATAAAAACCGCCAAACAAGACAATGAAATGCTTCCACATGGCCATTCTGTACGTGTTGAAATCTGAGTCAATATCGCACTATGTATATAATTCCAATCGCACCGGTGACCCGAACGTGCACTCGGTCGCACCTTGGTCTCGATCCTTTCCCAGCTGTGCGTTGGAATATCAAAAATCCAGAAGTCGCGGTAGTGATGAAAGCTATTTTGATACAAGGAGGAGAATTCACCACCTGTAGCGTTCGAGAGAAAGCGATTAGAGTCGATAATAAACAACACCGAGCGATCAGGATCGCACCAAAGAGATACAGTTTGCCACCTCCTGCGGGTGACACCACAACGCTGTGTGCAGAGCGGGGACCAGGACAGTTTTGGGAAACGAATCTGCGCCATTCATCCTGCGAGGATAAGAAGACCATCAAGATAGGACATAATGCCCAATCGTTCTGAAACATACTTTATCAGGAGAGTAGCGAAACACGTCGTTGTAAAAGTACTACGCGGCAGAGCGTCAGGTAAAATCGCAGATGGCACTGGATGTAATACAGACTGCTTTCCCATCTTCGCTAAAGTATTCCCCCCCAATGCACCAGAGGTGGTTTCCGTTCGGACATGCCGTCAGGGTGGCATTCGCGCGTCTACTTGGAGGACCTTCCACAAGTTCTTCCGTGACAGTGTGCGCTGCCTCCCATTCCTGTCTCATCTACTGGAAAAAGTAACATGAGCGCTGATCGCCATGCAGATCCGAATCATAATATACCTTCTCGAGGATGTCTTCAAGATCTTCATCGTCGTCTTTGTCCTGTTGCGATTTTGTGGCTTTCTTCTTTTCTTTGCGTGCGGTCTTCTGAGCAGCCTTGGCTTTCTTCTGGGCCTTCGCAGCCGCTTTTTTGTTTGACACAGCGACGGACTTATCTTTCGGCATGATGGCAAATCACAAGTAGTGCCAGGCCATGACAATTTTATACTGGTAGATCGGTGCACACTGCAATACAACAATTGTATCGACCAAGTTCAAGTGATCGATCTTGGACGACTCGGATCAATCAAAGGTACCAAATAGGGACAAATATCGAGGCCACATCCGCGCTGCCAACAATAATAATTATTTAATCCATGTACTCCTAATGCAATAATCTCGCTGCGCCTGATTGGCCGCCAGTGAAAATGATGAAAACGCGGTGTGAACGGACATCAGCTGTTGGCCAAGACACTCTTGGTCGTGTGCTGTGCACGCCAAGGTCCCCAGGCCCTGAGGCTGTTCATTCCATCATTCACTCGCTCGCATTGTGGTTCCTTTCGAGTCATCGCTTGTGAGGTCCCTGACAATCATTTAGTTCGGACTCTGTGCATCGACTGGAAATTGAGGGGACGGGCTCAAAATAATGAATAACCTGAATAACCTGGCGTGGGATGAGTGGTGCTGTCAGTTTACTCCTGCAGATGATTGACCATTTAATACTGACCTTTTCCCCTGGATCACCACGCAGGACTCGGATGAGTCAGGGGTCACGTATCGGGAAAGGGACTCGTCACACTGACACCGGCACTCGAGACGTCGGCCCGGGACGCGTATGACCTCGCCATCGTTCACGGCTACACATATCAAGCATCTGTCAGTGCTTTTCTGATTGCCGTCCTGCTTTCCTCAAGTTCTTAGTCAACTTTGGTTGTACGTCTCAAGAATCATGCCTGAGCAGATTACTCTCTACCGTGATACCAACAAGGTAAAATGTTGGAGCGCTTTTGGAGATCGCTCACTGAATGCATGTGGTATAGATGTCACCCTTCTGCAATAGGATGTGTTAGCTGGTTATAGTGTTACGCGGTATTGCTGATCATGTCCGATACGCTCCTCGTAGGTGGAAATCGCCTTGCTCGAAGCCCGAGCGTCCTACACGTCCCATGCATTTGATTTCGGCATGGACAACAAACCAGCATGGTTTGCGCGAGTCAGCCCATTTACTGGAAAGGCGAGTGGCCAAAATTATGTTTGAACCACAGACATGCCCCCCAATGTGTTGGTCTGGGTGGATTCCTGTGATAACATACGGGGGGTCCGACGCGCCACCCGAAGACCCTTCTCCACTGTCCTTCATGATCACAGAGTCATGCGTCATCCTCGAGTTCCTTGCCGATGTCTTTCCGAACTCCGCCCTCCTTCCACCCGTGTCGAGCCCGACTGAGCGTGCCCGCGTGTGGTTCTTCATGGACGTTGTTGCGATGGACGTGGAGATGCCGTTGTTCGACATACATAAGTCGTGGGGTTCCAGGTGCCTTCGAGAAGGCGCTCGAAGGAATGGAGAAAATCCAGACCTTACTTCCCGATCCGGACGCCGCTGACGGCGGGGAATATGCCACCGGAAAGGAATTCACGAACGCGGACTGTGCGATCGCGGCTATACTGGGATTCGTCGAACTCGCCGCCAAGACGGATCTTGTACGATTCGAGCCTGGGGTTGAGAAGAAACTCGGACGCACTGGCCGTGCAAAAGTTTGATAGGTTGAGAAGGTACACCAAGGCTTTGTGGGACCGGGAGAGCGTGAAGAAGGTGCTTGATCTCGTGAGAGTGCCTTTTTCTTCTTTGGTGCGTTTGGACGATACTGACTCTTCGGACGCTTAAGAACGTATGGAGGATATATGGAGGGCTATGTTCGCTCAGAACTAAATACAGCCTATCGAAGTTAATGCTAGATATCAAGCCAATCTATCAATCCCCACTCAGCGATGGTGCGTCCGTGGAAGCCGTCTGATAAAATAGAGTTTACCACGGCGCTGACGGATATCAAATATTTGACCTGTCTAGCTCCTATGTTCACCTCGTCGAGACTCTGGTGTGACCACGGAATCCTAGTTCCCGTCTTAGCTTCTGGTCTGCTCAGAATCGAACTGAAAACGAAATGATGTTTCAACTTCAGAGGTACATCAGGGGGGTACGGATACCTGCAATTACTGCATCTCGCTTGTCAAGTTACGCAGCCAGAACTGCCACATGATACGATTAAAGGACCCTCCCTACCCTCGTTTATTTTGAGATAACCACGGGATGAGTCAGATTATGGATCACGGATCAGCCGGTCGTAGTTTGGTGCGCCGAGTCACTTGATAGCCGAGCCATCGGACCCGAATGTCACTGTTTGGACGAGGAATATTGTTTAGAATATAAAGAGCCCATTTGCGCACCGCTGAACACCATTCAAATTTTCTGACCGTCTCAACTAGGCAACCGTTTCTTTCAGATCTCAAAAAACATGTCAGAACAAATCACATACTATCACGATGAGCGAAAGGTATGGTGACCGTAACGTCTGAGGTCATGAGCAGTGATGAATACGACACAAGTTGTCACCTTTCTGCTACAGGGTACATATATTGGTTCATTCCGTGCCGAGAGCGCCACTGATCATGTCGAATGCATGTCCTGAAGGTTGAAATCGCGTTGCTCGAAGCCAGAGCGACTTACACATCACATGGCTTTGACATCTACAACAAACCGGGATGGTTTGCGCGAGTCAATCCACTCACCGGAAAGGCGAGTGATGAAAACCTTTCGGACTATGGACACACCACTGAGATGTTATTCCCGGTAGATTCCTGCTTTGACCTACGGGGGACCCATTGTACCACCCGAAGAACCTTCCCCACTTTCTTCCAAGATCACAGAGTCATACGTTATCCTCGAGTTCCTCGCGGATCTCTTCCCAAACTCCAAACTCCTCCCGCCTGTGTCCAACCCGATTGCGCGTGCCCGTGTGCGGTTCTTTATGGACGCTGCTCTTCGCAATGTAGAGACTCCCCTGTTCGAAGTCGGCCGAAAGGTCCCAGGTGCTTACGGGAAGCTACTCGAGGGACTAGAGAAAATCCAGGCATTGCTTCCTGATCCAGACGCCGCTGACGGGGGAAGGTACGCTATCGGAAAGGAGTTTACGAACGCCGACTGTGCGATCGTGCCCCTGCTGGCATGGGTAGAAATCGTCGCCAGGGGGGGTCTGGAGACATTTGACGCTGATGACGAGAAGAAGTTCGCAGAGGCACTGAAAGGGCTCAAGCTTGAGAGGTTGAAGAGGTACATGAAGGCGTTGTTGGAGCGGGAGAGCGTAAAGGAGGTAGTTGATCTGGTAAGAGTATGCTTTTCTCGGCAGGTTTGGACGCTGTTGACTTTTTCCTGGTATCCAAGGATGGCATGGAAGCTAGGTGGAAAGCCAGGCAAGCTGAGTCTGCTCAGGCTGCTGGGAGTTCATGAGAGCCGGAGTATCGATGCCGTACCAAGTTAACGCTGCCTGTAGCTGACTGGCTTTGTTATTTGCCAGTGTAAAGTAAAGGATTCATGATCAACCAAGCGTGCTGTATTAAATCCGCAGCCTCAGAATAGTCGCAGGATCCTGATGATGTTAGTAAGTTTAATTTGCCGCCCCAAGCTGCTGCAAGATGACCCTGGAAATTACCACGGAATTCGAGCGCTGTTGATGAATGATCGTGTTGACTGCGACTCGGAAGTTATCGGATGTTTGTTTGCTCATGTTTGAAACGGAAGGCGCTGAGTAAGCTACGCTCATTCGAGAGGTCTAACTTGTCCTCTTCCACAACGACGACAGCGTCCTCTTCTTCACTTTTTATCTCAACTTGTAATCTTCTCTTTTGTTTTCTTCATCTCCTCTTTTCCAAAATGTCTGGCCGACCCGCCGGAAAACCCGACCTTTCTGGGTACAACTACGGTGCCATTTCCTCCCTTGTCCTCACTGCCGACCGCTCTGCACTCCCACGACGAGACAAGGAACCAGATGGCGCACCAACCTCTCTGTCCGGTCGTATCGATCCAAAGGAGATGGGCTCGCGCGTCCAACGCGCCGCACCTAAGGACATTGAAAAGAAGAAGAAAAAAGCAGGAGACGCTGGTCGGTACGACGCTCTCGAAAAGGCCACGTCGGCGAAGCGTCGTGCAGAGGCTGGATTCGGATTTGACATCATCGAGGCCACTCAAGACGTCGAGGGGTTGACGTACCAACCGCGGACGGCGGAGACCCGGGAAGTCTACGAACTCATGCTGTCCGCCGTGCACCAAATCCTTGGTGACCAAGCACAAGACATCGTTCGCAGTGCCACAGATACCGTCCTGGAGACACTCAAAGACGAGAATAAGAAGGATTTCAACAAGAAGAGAGACATCGAGGAAATCTTGGGTGGTATTTCTAGTGACACCTTCTCCCAACTGGTCGCACTGTCAAAAAAGATAACCGACTACGGTGCCGAGGACGAGCAAATGGTGGACCCAGATATGGAGCGGAAAGACGCGGAGATAGACGAAGAAATTGGTGTCGCGGTTGTCTTCGATGAGGAAGAGCAGGAAGAAGACGACGACGAGGGTTA
>JBBPMU010000660.1:0-16184 GCA_038090475.1 Wakefieldia striispora | reverse complement strand
CGAGCATGTAAAGCGATCGTGGCATGCAAGACAGGAAAAGTCCGCGGGCCGAGACGAATCGTAGCAATACGTCCGGTCGAAGGATTGAAAGGCTCCGGTCGTGTAAGGCCTGCGTGACCAAGAGAGTTTACAAAGATTGAAGGCGAGGTGCAGACGGTGGCCATCGGTACCGAAGGCAAGCGAGCAAGGCAGACAGATCAGTAGGCCGCCATGCGAGCCGCATCGAATGTCTCGGCGCGTCCAATTGGCCTGGCTAGTCTTTTTACCTTTGACGAAGCGCCTTTGGTGGGGGGCGGGCAAGGACTATCGCCAATGTCGGTTTCTTCGTCGTCTGTCAGGGTGAGGTTGCCGATCTCCGTAAGAGTGCATAGTCCGTTGCGACGTGTACGGGCAGCATTTGCGGCAGCGAATAGTTGGGAAGCTCCAGGAGCGGTGTTGCGTTTGGGCTGTTGTTGCTGCTGTTGCTGTTGTTGTTGTTGGGCTATGCTGGAAACTTTGGAGCCCAGGTCGCCGTAGGCGTATGATTTCGTGCGACCAAACTTGGCCTTTCGGAACTGATCCAAGTCCTCGCGACGAGAGACCGCATGGCTAGGGTCATCCATTGTCACGTAGCCCTGGGGCTGGCAACGGCTAGAAGAGTGTTTATAGTATGCGCAATATCCGCCTTCTAAGATGTAGATCTCCGGGTAGTGGATCTTCGGGTATACATGGTTGTTCGTGGCCCGATCTTTGGACCGTAGGTGTTTGGCGCTATTACATGTCTCAGTATGATCATAATGGAAACAAACAGGACACTTTACATCGTCGGGGCCCTCTTGGCACTGAACTCACAGTGAAAGACTAGGACCGTCTTCCTCGAAGCATCACCGCTGACGCAGGGCTTGGGCCGACTCTGAGTGAGAAGAAATTCCTCTACTCCAGCAGTGGTGTTGATATTGACGGCACCCGGGATATGTCCGCCATTATATTCATAGTCAAACCGACAGTCGATGACATAAAACTGGGCAATCCGGTCGGTGTATGCGCCGTCCAGTAAGGCATCCAACTGGATGGAGATATTTTAGAGTTGCACCATGTTATCACAATCAAAGACTCACGGTCTCTGGGGCGATTCTCATTAAACCATCCTCCCTCACACGATGGCACGGAAGAATTTTCCCCAAGGACTCGTTGTCGCCGAACCCCGCCAGCATGAATTTTGCAGAGGGGCTCTCAGAGACCTCTTTGTGCACCAAAGGACTAGCACCGGTTAGTGGCCTAAAGTCCTCTGTCCCATCACGGCGACGGATAGTCTTGACCTGTTGGCGTTTTATGTACGCCTGAGCGGGAGAAGACATGTCTGGCCCGTCAAAAGATTCATCGGACATGTCAAGGCCACTGGGAGGAGCCATTGCAGAGACCACGCGGCGAGAGAGAGGAGGTGCGAGACATTGCGAAGGTGATTCTGCAGAGTCCATTGCAGGATACGCGGAACGAGCACCACTATGTGCAGGATGTACGGCGGCTGAGAACGCAGTACGACGGGCACGTTTGTTGAGGTTTGAAGGAACGCCGAGACCTTGCAACGCTGGCTTGTTAAAGTGAACCAATAAAGGTCCGTTTCCTATACGTTCAAGTTTATGCTCCGACGGCGACGAAGGTGGGGGAGATGAGGGAGCATCCTGTTCTACACGGCTGACTGCCTCGGGCGACAAGGAGCGCCTCTTCTTCAGCTGTCCAGCGCCAGCGCCGGGTGACTCCAGTCGCGGAGTGGATGTAGTATTATGAAACATACTAAATGCAGTAACCGCTGGGGCAACGGACACAGGAGGCGAACCTAAGAGATCGGCATTGTGAGCGACCGGTGCAGGGTCCACATCCATTGCATCATCGGAAAGAAGAGAAGCCGGTTCAACGGACTGATCGAGGTGTGAGTTGAGAGCTTCAACTAGCCGACTTAAAACTGACCGGGGCAAATAGATTTTCATCCGAATGTGTGCGTTCCAATGGTTTTCCAGAAAACCACCCAGCGGGTAATGCGGAACGCTGATTGCCTTTCGACCCAGACGGTGTCCCGGAACTTGAATTTGACATGGATTCGTTTGAAATGCCGTTATTGCTCAGGTCTTGCCCAAACATGCGTGCACCACTCGTGTAAGCGCGAGGTCTAGTTGTAGGTTTACTGAACTGGACCGGCTCTCTGCGTGCAACATGACACGGCATGGGAGAGATGTCCATTCTGTCGTCTTGGGAGGTGTCTCTTGCTATGCTGGCATAATCGCGCGAAGGTGAGTTGAGGGATACGGTGGAGGCGAACGAGAGCTCGAGGTCCGAAGAGAGAAATTCGTCCAGGTCATCACGAGGCTTGAAATGTTGACTGCGTTTGCGAAGAGGCGCATTAAGATACTGGGAAGATGCTGATGAAATTGTGGAGAAGAAATTCATGACTGGAGATCCGGAGGAATATTTGTGATCCCTCTTATGCCTCTTGCTCGAATGGTGATCTGTAAGACCGAACATAAAGCCAGCGAGCGCGTTGAGGACGTTAAACACGTGGCGTGATGAAAGTTGAATATTGAAGGATACGTTTGTAGGTGGTGCAACGGAACGGTGCGGTGCGGTTAGAGGAAAACAATACCGAAGGAATGAACTTCGTCAGTGACTGTTTCTTGGGAAGAGTAAAGTTGAACATGAATGAAATAAATACCAACCGGAGTTCGATCCGGAAGAGCTTTGATCACGACCAGAACGGGCTGTCGGAGAGAATCAAAGGAATGGTCAGTATTGCGACCGAGTAAGACCGACAAAGGGGTGGACTGTGGAACAGAGGAAAGAGCATTGTCCGCCAAAGGAGGTTGAACATGAAAAGCAGCCTCGTGTCTCGCTTACGATGCAGACAAACACCCCTTTAACTTCGACAGGACAAGCAAAGACAGAATTACCTTGGACGTAATGAATGAACCGGCGGAGGAGGCCGCGCCTGGATATGTGGGGGTCAGCGGGAAAGGTGGTGAACTGGCAGCGACTTGTAATGGTCAGTACTAAAGAGGCTCTCACGAAATTCGAACACGGAACGGAAAAGGCAAACTAACGGTATGTGGACAATTGTGGGTCCCGAGTCTCGGCCCTTGCCAAATCAAGTCAGTGACACATTGATTTGCCCCCCCCTAACGCTCCTTGACTCACCAGAAACGATCAAACACGGCCGCCCTCGAGTCGAAAGTGTTCAGCTGGAACGTCCAAACTGTCCAGAACCTTGCCTATAAAGTCGGCTATAACCTTTGTTTGCCTTTTCTTTGGTCCAGGTTGACTTTCATCACGTGCTTATGTGGTTCCGAGAATCGAGCGAGCGGCGAGAACTTGACGAAAACAATAAAACTCGTTGTCATAGCGTAGCTACTGAATCACACCCCCTGAGGTACCAACAATTTACTCAATCGCACGCCTCTTGCCCAGCGAAGAGCGTGGGTCCTCCGCATTCACATCCGACCACCTTTCGAACCGTGTCAGCGAGTAGTAATCAGTGTCGCAAGCGGAGACATACGGAATGAATACCGTCTGCAACTTCTCGTGATGAATTTCCGGGTATTCCTCTTCGACGATCTTCATGATTGAATTGAACACGATCTGCAATGCCACTGAGTCTTCCAGCGCTGAGCGCACGCGACTCGACCTTACCTCGTATCCCGCAGCGTTCAAGTGCAGGCCATCATAAAGGAACTTCTCGCAAGCCTGCTCGTCGCGTCCGGCAGCTTCCCAGACCTCAGTCCACACATCCGCCACAGGCACACCCACCTGCGCGCCAACTTCCTTGGCGGCCTTGGCATACAACTCTGTCTCCTCAAAATCACGTCCGCCGGTCCACTGGTGAGTATTCACCGGAGGCGGTGTAATCAAAATGATACGGGTATCGGGGGAATAATACGCCGATGTGGGTGATTTAACCATATTCACGAGGTGGATCAGGTTAGCCTTGTAACGATCCCGCGGGACGTGTTGTGTGCTTGGGGGTAGCGCAGCATCATTCGCACCGAACCAGATCGTCAGTAACTGTGCCTTGGGCGCGTGACGGCGCTCGTGCTGCTGAGCGAGGATCTACAACATGTCTGTATCACATCGGCCACAAACCCACTGCCAACGATTACCTGTTCAAAGACTGGGATCGCCCAGTCGGTTTGATACCCGCTGAGACCTCGATTGATCACGTCCAATTTGCGGACGTACAGGGCTACCTGGATCTTCAACAGCTAGTCGAGGTGTGGGTGGCAGCAAACATACATGCCAACCGCTGCGCAAATCCAGATCGATCCCATGCTCCTTGAGTAAGGGAGTCTCCGAAGAGCAAGATGACATCTTGGGTATGTGCCAGTGCCATGTCGACGTCTATCTATTGGAGTAATCTAGCCACAGTGGAATCGCCACCATCGGTGAGTGCTCACTGTCTGGAACCGTACGGTGAGACCTGGGACAAGCGAGATGGGAACTAACGTGAGTGGTATTTGTCCGATATAAAGGTTCAAATGATAATCCGAGTCTGAGGCGATCTAAACATAATTCGACATGTGTACCCACGCAGCGTCCACCCTGACAAGGGGGATCTGACACTGAATATGATTTGAGATATCAGTGTGATCTAGTAGTTGAGACGCTCGATTTGGTAACTGACCCGAAGCGGAAATCGGACGCAACCCGACCTTTTCACTATGACTCCGAGCAGACCAATACCACTACGCGTCTCAAACAAAAAGGCGTACGTGTGGGACGTCGATGGTAAGAAAAAGTGCACCTGTTTCACACTCACTGACACCTCCACGCTAGACATCGCTATCCTACGTTCACACCACCACATTTGCGGCGTCCTGACTGGCACGCTCCCCCATCTATCCCAACAAAACGTATTCCTTGGCGTCCCACTCTTACTCATGCCCGAGGAGGTCGTACTCCTCGTCGACAAGGGTCAGATCCAGATCGCCTTCCACCTGTCGCCCAAAACTGATTCAGATTTCCGATTCGGGCCTACGCGTCCACCCCGCTCGTAAACAGGCCTGGCGATACTCGTCGACGACCGGGACGCCCACCACGATCCGAGCACAGCAGAGCTCGAACGGTGGGACGCCGAGCGGCTCCGCGACGTCGAGCAGCAACTCGCGTTGGCAGAACAACACGATGCCAGGGAGGCCCTCAACCCCGACCGCGCCATGTCCGAGAGAGCAATCCTGAAACGCAAGGAACGAGAGTCGAAAAGGGCGCGTGATACGTCCGGTCATGCCGAATCGTCTCAGCCATCCAACGAGAGTCCTGGGTCCCTCACCACCGAATCCGTCCCTGATCCCGTCGACCACTCCGAGTCGGTACGGACAACGGTGCCACGCACCGGTAAAAATGACGCAGCTGCGCCTTGGAACCCGACTGCGCCCTACACGGTACACGTACCCGGGTCATCAACCTCGTTTGAATGGTACGCCCAATCCGACCATTCATACGCAACCCTTGCCGCCGCGCGCGATGCAGGCATATGGGATTACCCCGAAACGCCTCTCCAACGTGCTCGCTGCGGCATTTTCCGCGACTTGTGGGAACAAGGGTATTTCATGGGAGGCGGCATCAAATTCGGCGGTGAATACTTGGTGTACCCTGGTATGTTCCTCGCGCTTATTTCCTCGATATTTCTGTCCCCTACCGGATCTTCGCTAGCGTCTGTCTTGAAAATAATGGAACTGTTCTGAGCTGATTTTGTTGTGGTAACTTTTTGTCATTAGGGGACCCATTGCGCTACCACTCCCATTTCGTCGCATCCGTTATCGAGTCACCTTCCGCTCCCCTTCGCCCGATGGAGATCGTTGCTCATGGTCGTCTCGGAACTGGCACAAAGAAGGCTCACTTGTTATGTGAGTGGGACGAAGACAAGCAGGCCGCCACATATTACTCCATTGAGTGGGCGGGATTCGGGTAAGCTCTGTACGCTTACATGAGCAACTTATGAGGTCTGTATGTTCTGTCCTTCTCATAAAATGACCATCAGAAGAGCGGCGTTACATTGCATATGCATTACCGGACAACGTGTGGGTATATCAACAACTCTAAGATCCACATGAAGAATTATGCCTAGTGTTCACTTGAAATTAGGATGATTGAAGGCTCGCTAATCCCGCTTCCGCCTGTCTGAATTTCGAACTGCCTTGCGCTCGATGGGTCGCCCTGGACTGAAGGTCTGTTGCTGCGGCTTGCTCTTCCTGGGCGAAGTTCTATGGAGCTGGATCCCTGCGCCCTCCTCGGCCCTCTCGGACGCATTACTAGGTGTTCTCTTGTGACGAGGTCCTCCAACGCCTCCCCCGAGATAAAGAATTCGGGCAATTAGGTCATTCAGCCATATCACCGCAGCGAATATGGGGAGCCGAATCGGGATAAGCGGCGAAGGATAACGCACGGCATCATTCTTCTCGGACGGGACTCGGGGGTTGTACGGATCCTGCGGAACGGGCCGTGCGTGTATCGCCATGATAACATACTACACTCGAAACTCAGCACCGCCACGCCCCACGATGGCGCCAAGATAGGGGAAACCGCACGCACCACAGGGAACAAGAGCGCAAACAGGGCGGCATTTGCAAGGCCGCTTCCCCACGTGCAGATAGCCGCGCACGGAAATCCGAATGCGAAGAAGTACTGCCAACGTTCTTCGAGATAACGCACGCTGCTCGATAGCGAGAGACCGCGGGCGGTCCAGATGAACCTGTTTTTGACGGAAGCGTCAATGAGCGTTACGTTTTTTTTGGGGCAGGTATGTGATGGCACGCCACCGTCGCTCACTCGAAACAGTAATACCTGTGCGGGGAACCGATCAGGGTTGCATGTTCCGGCGGAGCAACACAACGTGGACCTGGTACTCACGCGTCGAGCCAACACATGAATGCAAACCTGACCGCTGGACCGCCGTACGGAATTGCACCAAGCGCGAGCGAGACGACAAGCGTTGTGAGAGCCATGACGGCCCGGTAGCCCTTGGTGGCGAGCATCGTCAACATGCCTGTGTAGGTCACGGGTGGCGGTTGTGGAGCACGGTTTCCATGCTGCAACATGAACGCGCGTTTGGCGATGATGTTGCACCATGAAATCTGTCGAGGAACGGATGTCAGACGAGCTTGGCGTGTGGGGACCGGGGTGCCCACGTTGAGATAAAAGGAGAAACCGGCGACGGGGAGGAGCCATAGTATAGTGTAGAACCAGCCGATGTTCCTGTGCAGCCAGTTTGGGTGGTCGTGGACGAGTGGTTGAAGCAGCGGATCAAAAACGCAGATAGAGGTCAGAGAGAGGGCGTTGAGAAGCACCGACTTGAGGAGGTTGTTCCGGATTTCAGGGTCGCTGCATTGGGGTAAGAACGGCGAGACAGCAGAGAGGAGAGGGCGTACCTTGATGCCGTCCAGACGACAATGTCCCATCTGAATGCGTCGAACAGGCCTGTGAGGATGCATTTGGTGTGTAACCAGAGTGTTTCGTGCAGCGAGAGGAAGACGGGGTAGGCAGCACGAGAGCTCGAGAGGCGGTGGTGGTGTGCGTTTGACCGCTGGTGGTGTTGTTGTGTTGACATGGGACTGCCACGTCGATGGTCTGCTTCCGCTACAAATGAGTTGTTTCAAACGGTGCCACTTTAGAGGACCTCTCTAGTCGCAGGATGACGTGAGGATGACCAGGTAGGCTGAATCGGCAACTTCCCATCGTTCTCTTTCCCCGCGAATCCCTAGTGATAACCCGTTGTTTGACATGCGCCCCCACGTCCGTAGGCATCAAGGAACCCGCGTCCGACTGGACCAGTGTTCATAGATCGTCTACTTCACATCGCCTACAATGTGTTCCTCCACCCCATTGCGGCCATAATAATAATTTTCAAATGGACTATGGATCCCGCTAGGTTGGGAACATTGCCTTGTGACCAACACCCCTATTGGGCCCTTGTTCAGACAAGTGTTTGCAGTGCATGATACGACCTTGCTTGTATGGTAGATCGACAATACAGAGATACCAAATAAAACGCAGAGAAGATAATAAAAAAGGACGAGACACAGCTACGAGGACAAGCATATCGAGGGATCGCAACGTACAACATTCAAGTGGAAACTAAGGGAGAGTCGGGGTAGGAGACAGTCGGGAGACAGACAGGTAGCCCTTTGTTGATTTCTTCGGCGAGAAAATTCATAACACATCAGCTCAAGTAGCGTCCTGACAAGGTGAGACCTTCACCTTCACATCTCTCTAGATTCAAGTCGAGGTCCTCGCAGAGGACTTCTTTGATGGAACCTTCTTACTGGCAGACTTACTGGTGGGAGCCTTCTTACTTGCTGGAGCCTTCTTGGCAGCAGCAGCCTTGGCCTTAGCAGGAGCAGTGGAGCCAGTGACAGCCTATGAAACACCGGCGTTGGTGATTAGAACAAACAACGCGCGGTTACTGACCTTCTTGGCAGTCCCCCGTTTCGATGGGGTAGTTGTCTTCTTCGCGGGTGCAGCCCTTTTGCCAGCCAGAACCTTCTTCGGAGCCTTGGCAGGAGCAGGTTTGACAGCAGTGGCCTTGGGGGCTTTGGTAGCCTCGGCTTTCTTTTCGGCGGCCTTCTTAAGAGCTGCCTTGACAGCTGTAACAGTCTTTGTCTTTGCTGCAGCCTTCTTGACAGCAGTGGTTCTGACAGTAGTCGCCCTCGCAGAGGCAACCTTAGTAGGCTTAGCTTTCGCAGCAGGCTTTGGCGCAGCGACCTTCGCTGGTTTGTTCTGAAGATATGAGATCAGTAGGGGGTCACGTGGTACCTAAGTGCACGGACCTCTTTCGATGCAGACGTATCTACAGGTCTAGCATTCTTGGGGGGAAGTTTGACTTTCCCCGCGGGGCCTACGTTCGTCTGCATTAGCGTCTACGTACCGACGTCAAGGGATAATATCACCTTTGGGTAGTACAAAGATGCCCTTCTCGGCACCAGTGGCAATAGCGCGCGCCAACTGGGTGTTCTGAGCATTGCCAATCTGAAGATTGTACTGCTCCTCAACGTATCTGGGCATCACTCAGTAAATAGATCACTCCGGGGTTTGCTGGGAAAGCGCACTTCTTGATATGGGGGCGGGACACTCCCTGACGTGATTCGTCGGGGTTCGCAGCGATACACTCCTATTTTGGATTGAGCGGGGTCAGGAGGCAAGATCATTATCAGAACACAATTCCGGTGCAAGTAAGTGCGGCCTGGGTGTCTTGAACCATCATCCTAAGTCAGTCGCATATAAAAAGGGGCGGGGGGAAGTGACGTCCCCTCCGCCCTGCCATTTCGGGAGTATGGTGCCCGAGTGCTCATATGTGACGAACAAGTGTGATGTGATGCCCAGAAAAACCCGGACGATGTAACGTAGATATTGACAATATGATATACTAACTTTGATCATATCAATCCAGCTCGGATGAGCAGGGGCGGGTCGGGCAGCGCTCTTCTTGGAGGTCTTTGCGGCGGAAGATGATTTCTTTGCGGACATCTTGAAAAATACGGTATAGAGTTGATGATTGTTCTTGCTGATCCTAATGGAAGTTGATTGCCTGCTTGGAGGGGGGACTTGCGAAAAAGTCTTGCAAGAGATAGTAGTGGTTTAAGAGAGAGAAGTGTTAAAACTCCGAGGGCGCGTTGAGCAGTCAACAAACTCAATTCGCGGAAGTCACGTGAGTAGTTATTTGAGATATGGACAGTGCAACCGTCTATTTCTCCACACAGGACGGCTGACAGACTGGGTGTGTGCGGTGGTAAGTTTTCGGCTCGAACGGGATGTTGTGCACCACAAAGAACGAAAAACGCGGCGAGAAAGGGTAGATCAATATAGTACAAAAGTTACGCTCTGGAGAGGTGCGATAGGCAACGAATAATCCTAAAACTTTGTCGGGGGTCCCACATGACTGCCTCTGTTTGCCTGGGGGCCTTGAAATTAGAATTTTCTATCCGCTACTCGTTTTTCAGGATGGTGTTAGATTCGGTGTGTTTATGGGTCAGTAAACGGATGCGCGACGCGTCCAAATATGGAGCGCGTCGTGCGCCGACCGCATTTGGATTATCTCAGATCTGCATCGGGAGTCTCCCATTGGCTAGAAGAAAAATAAGTTGTCTAGCACTCCAATACAACTCAGCGTCCCCACATGACAGTCACACCTACTCTCAGAGCGGCTGCTCGCTCAGCCTATCGCGACCTCCTCAGGGCTTCTACTTCGACTTTTGCAGGTATGTAGTCATCTTATATCACCTCTATAGTCGTCTAATCTGTTCAAAGGCGATGTACCAGTACAGAAAGGTCGTTTGCTTGCTCGGACGGCAGCCACCGCGCTAACTCCCCCCCCCAGCCTTCCGAATTCAAATGCGAACAGATACGTTAGCCTTGGATAACGCAGCACGAAATAACCCAGTTCGGGTCGAGGAGAAGATACAGTTAGCCAAGGACCTCGCAACGACATTGCGGAGAAATGTAGTTCAAGCTAAAAGAGTCGAAATGCCCTCCGGAGAAGAAGCTTGGAGTGTGTTTTGTACCAAGTGACGTCTGAAGCCACCTTTTCACGTCGTTCACAGGACTGCGCATTACAAAGGACACTGAAATTGGGGACAACTCGACTGTCAAGAGTCCCCCACCAATCCAGTCCAGCCGTCGGGCGCGTAGAATGGAGAAGGATGGCACAGCGTAATCGTTCTACAAAGTTTCGGATTACCTGTCTCTGAGACTCATATGGAAGACCTCTAGAAAATGCTGTTCTGCCTAATTCGTTGGTACCTCGCAATTTTTCAGCACTCAAGAAAGCCTATAAACAAAGGAAGAACCCGGAATTGCGTGAGGAAGATTTGGTGGAATCTTTTGTGCGAGGTGGGTTTGCCGCCCACCATGCGCGTAGTTTAGTGTTGACTCAATGTGCAGGGAGTGGTCCAGGCGGGCAATCGATTAACAAGACAGAAAATAACGTTCAGCTTCTTCACAAGCCCACTGGTCTTCGTGTGGCATGTCAAGAGACACGTTCTCTGGCCACCAACCGAATGTTGGCTAGACGACGTTTACTGGAAAAGGCGTGTCATTATATATCCCCACATAAACGTATCATAGTTGTGCTGATGCAAACTACTGTCTACTTTTTCGTGTGGTTAGTTGGTCGAACTGCACAATCCTGGTCTCTCCAAGGGAGAGTTTCTACGTGCGAGGCAAAATGAAAGAGATCGTCAGCGGCGTAAAAAGGCAAAGAAGAAGGTCAAGGTAAAAGCCGAACAGGAGGATCTCTAGCGGTCGGTTTGAGTTATATACGACCGTTCTTGTATTAGTTAGATTATCGAATCTCCGAAGACTCTCAGCGGCTGATCGGTACACGGCACACTCCGGTAGCGTAGTCAGGGTAGGCTGGGCAAAGTTAGTACTTATAGATCTTGAGTGGACGCGTCATCCTCAACAAGGAGTTCGTATACAAGGCACCATGGCTACGCAGAACCACTCCTCACTATACACCCTCGCGACCATAGTCAAGAGGTAGGTACTCCAGTCCCCTGCCTCAGAAGCAATGTACCCATGCAGCACTCTGCAGACTGGAAGCAGTTGCTTCCCGTTTTGAAGACCTCGAGGACACGAGGGGCGAAATCCGGAGACAGAGTACGAGCACGGTAACAAGTTTTGCCGATACTCAGACAGTGGCCGCTCCTCCCCCTCCCCCTGCACCACCGGCGATTGTGGTAGAACCGGTGATAGCGGTACCTCCTAGCGTTCAAGCCTTTGATGCGATCGTGATTGAAGCCAGTCTGAAGCCGCTGATCGAGCTCACGACCGCTTTTGCCCCACAAGTCCTGATCGATCAGGTATGCATTCGTCATTGCAGGGATCTTTATTACGTCTTATGCGCGATCCATAGGTTGACTTGTTTGCGCAAGCGATTTACGTGTTGCGAGACCTATTGCTCAAGGCTGCAGCATGCAAGAAACCAGACCAGAAGGCCTTCGAAGAGCTGTTGAATCCGTTGCAGGCTGCCATCATAGCCGTCACCAAGGCCAAGGAAGCTGCCAGGAAGGAGCGGGAATGGTTCAACCATCTCACCGTCGTTGCCGAGGGTGCGGTGTGCGTCGGTTGGGTCACAGTCGTAAGCACTCGGCCATTGCTTATGGATGGCCCTTATACGGTGTTCCGCCGTAGGAACCCAAACCCGTGCAATCCATCACGGACATCAAGGAATCGACCATGTATTACTCAAACAGGATTCTCAAAGAATTCAAGGACAAGTGCGTAGGGTCTTCCACCTGATCTCGACGATGATAGATTACTCACTCGTGGATTCAGGGATGCCCGTCACGCTGAATGGGTTCGCGCTTTTGTCGCGGTTATGGATGACATGAAGCGTTATGTTCTAGAGAACCACCCGACCGGTCTAGTTTGGAATGCTAAGGTCAGTTCAGCGCCATTTCATGTCTTTCGTGTCTCTGAGCACTGAAGTAGGGTGCTAATCTTTCGGAATACCGACCTCCTTCATCTCCCGGCACCTCTGCACCTCCGCCACCCCCTCCGCCACCCCCTCCACCCCCACCTCCTAGTGCACCAGAAGCAGCGGCACCAGCTGCTGGGGGTGTTGCTGCTGTGTTCGCAGAATTGAACCGTGGCGAGGAAGTAACGAAAGGCTTGAGGAAGGTCGACAAGAGCGAGATGACCCACAAGAATCCGGCCTTACGCGCAAGTAGTGTTGTTTCGGCAAGCACTAGTCCTGGAGGTTGGTGCCTTCTGTTTTCATGAACCAGCGAACAGACCGAAGAACCCCCACTAGTAAAGAAGCCAACGAAACCCGCAAAACCTGCTGCATTGATGGGAAAGAAACCTTCCAAGTTTGCGCTAGAAGGCAACAAATGGGTGATCGTGGGTGGACACTGCCGAGGATCGATTTCTGGTGCTTATGTGGTGGACAGGAATACCAAGAGGATCAGCCTGCACTAGAAGTGACAGACGTCGAGATCAGTCAAACTGTCAACCTGTTTGGGTGTAAGAACACCACTGTCGTTGTCAAGGGCAAGGTCAACGCCGTTACGCTGAGTGAGTGATGCAGACATTTATTGATCTCTAAACTGAACACCGCTCATGTTGCAGTTAACTGTACAAAGACATCTGTCCTCGTCGAATCTGTGATATCTTCCGTTTCGATCACCAAGTCTCCGTCGTTCCAGATTCAGATCACGGGGACAGCTCCGACCATCCAGGTGGATTCGACTGATTCTGGTCAGATTTACCTTTCAAAGGCATGCCTCGATGTCGAGATCACGACCGCAAAGTGCAGTGCCATAAACGTAAGCTTGCCAGTCGAAGGAGAGGAGGACGGAATTTTCCAAGAACAGGCTGTACCGGAAATGCTCAAGTCTGTGGTCAAGGACGGGAAGTTGGTTACAAGCGTCATAGAGCATGTGGGCTAAGGGGACTAAGGAGAGAGTCACGAGTACTCAACTTGTGATGTCAAGGGGCAGTGTAGCTTGTCTCCTATCTCACAAATGTTGCGTCATACCGAGGCTGTGACGGGTTGACATACATAGCCCGCTAGCGGAGAACTACGTAAATGTACACCTTGTCCTATTCGCTCCCCGTTTTCATTCTGCCAGGCTCGTAAAGCCTTCCAACGACTCGACATGGACAGCATTGGCTGGCATGCTCATAGAAGAGCTCAGAAAGTGAGAAGTACCCTGGACCCTCCGTTGTAACATATATTCAATGATCTTGTGACCCAGGATGCCGCTTATTATCAAACGCAAGATCGGAGGGGGTCGGATGGCAGGTATGTCCCAGTGGAGGAGGTAGGGCCCCTCCCAGAAGGCTCCGTCGGCGGCCCTCCGCTCCCTCTCCCCCATGGGCCTTCGTTCCCTCAGGTGCCTCCCACTCCTCCCCCGAAAGAGCATCCTTCATCCCCCCCTCATTACCAACAACCAACCTCCTCACAACCAAGTCATGCCCGTACACCAACGTCTACATCCATTACGCGCCCCGATTTCACGCAGCTGGCGCAGTTGTCCGCCGCCGAGCGTTCTCGCCTTCAAAGGATTCCGCGCATGGAACCACATCTTCAATTCATGGTCGGACCTCTATTGCGCTATGATACCGTCGATGAAAACGGCCTCTGGAGCGGCGCCGTGCTAATAGTTAGTGGGTAACATTCCAAAGACCACCATTGCGATTTGCTCATTGGGATACCCTCTGTTGTGTTCATTACTGATTGCAGCTGCGGACGGGGGATCTTTTTATGACCCTCATCCCGTATTAACCTATCAATGGGACCCCGAAGAAAGACCAGAGCAGCGAGCCGATCGCCAAAATGGTGGCTCATCGTTTGATCTTGGTCCTCACCCGGCAGATCCCCATTCTACGGCAATCTCCCCTCCTACAACCACGCAGGCACCGCCAGAGAAGTTTGGCTATGGTGATTACAAGTCCAAGAGCGGTGGAATAGGCGACCAAACGCAACGTGTCACTGGACAGGAGATATACGTCTATACAGGCAACGGAGGGTATGTATGGTCCCTATCAATGTTAACGACTCAACGACCTTACAACGTTGCCACTACATCTAGAACGTTCACTTTCTGGAGGTTCCGAATACAGATCCAATTGGGAAGCAGTGAACTATGCATCAAATATAGTATCAACAACGGCATGCAGCTTTCTTTTTATGTACCAGCCATAAATCAAAACATGCGCTGGGCTAGCTACTCTGTACGTAGTGGGCTAATTAAGACGTTGATCAACGTCCTCAATGAATTATCCATGACTCCTGATTTTTCCCTAAACAGTGTAACGGGTTTAGCGCTGGTGTCAATCAGGAAGAATTCAAAGGTCCCGGGTATAAGAGCGGCTATGACCCCATGTGGTTCGACCTCCTTAAGGAACACACGAAGAACCCGTTCCACGTGCTGGTCGGTGGAGGAGATCAACTATATTGCGACGCGTACGTGCCTGCCTCGCTGGAATCAACTCCGCGCTGACGTCTCGAAGATTGACAAGGGAGCCAGAAATGCAAGACTGGATCCGCCAGTCCAATTCATCGACAAAGTTGGCGTACCCATTATCTTCCGAAATGGCGGCTTGTATGGACCGTTTCCTCTTCAATCACTATTGTGCCTCTTTTAGGAATGGGGCGTTTGCCAGAGCGAACAGTTCAATGTGAGTGAGTTATTAGTTTCCCCTTCCAAATGACTTACTTTCTTTCAGACCAATGCTCAATATGTGTGGTAAGTGCTTGAACACATACACCGTCGACCCTGATTCCGAACCGTAGTATTCTAGATGATCATGGTAGGCATACTCGACTGCCCATTGTCTGAACTTTCGCTGATGTATTCCTTTTTAGATTTGGTGAGTCTGTTCCTTGAACCAGTGTTTTTCATTCCTTATATTTTCCATTGAGATTGACGGATTTGGGAGTTGTGAGTGAACTGTTTCTGTTATCAGAACAGTACGCTTACATGGCATACAGATCCTGATGAGCTACAGAAGTCGCCAGTATTCTCTGCGTATGTTGCCCCACCAAAGTTTCTGCATCCATTCATCTCTCTTTTAGGGTTGGTGCTCGGGCGTATTTCTACTATCTGCTATTTCAGTGTTTCGTCAACCGTACGAGTTATTTTACCTGCTTCCGCAGTCTGGCTTATTGATAAGTTATGCTAGCACACATCGATGGCTTGGACGATCGTCGGGGTGCACACCCATTCAAATCATTGATCCTCGGTGTCCAGGGACCGTATATTGGTTTGCCATCGCACTCGTACCTTGCCTACCTGGGCCCTCATGTGCGAATCCTAATGCTGGATTGTCGGTAAGTCCCAGACGTCCCTAGGGTTTGCCTTAGTCTCATTGAACAAGAGCGGAGAGGATGAAGGAGAAGATTTGCAGTGACGAACAGTACAAGAGAGTAATGGAAGCCATCTGCCAATTGCCTTCGATTGTTGAACACCTGATTATCCAACTCGGTGAGTTACATCTGATGCTGTGAATACAAGCAGCACTAATTTGGTCCTTCCAGGTGTTCCAATCGCCTACCCACGCATGGTGTTCTTGGAGTCTGCATTGGATTCTAAGCTGAACCCTCTGACAGCCCTTGGACGTACTACTACTGCTCTTAGCGGGTTCGTGAATAAATTTAATGCGGAGCCAGAGCTGCTCGACGATCTGGTATGCTGTTTCAGATTACATACACTGGGTCTAAC
>JBBPMU010000659.1:0-16201 GCA_038090475.1 Wakefieldia striispora | reverse complement strand
CTCCGGGTTGGGTGGAGTGATCGTGGTTCGCGGGTGATATATAACTAACGGCGGCGGTTCCAGTATCCTTATGTACCGGACCACGCAGGACGGAGGCGGGGTGGATGACGATGACTCGACGCCTCACGTCATGCCCCTGAGCGATACATATCGTGGCGAATTGCACGTTTGAGATCGCACACGTGTTATCGGCGTTTTCCTGATGCTGAAGCGCATCTTGTAGGTTGAAGAGAACGTGCGGGGCCACGACGCCGTGCACTACGCCTTGAAAACTCTATACGGAAACCACGGTTGAGTGTGAATGTCGCTGGGGCCAAGAATGGCGTAAACTTGCGTTGCGAGCAGATCGTTCCAGCCGTCCTCAAGCTTCAGTGAAAACAAGCGTGTCGTCTCTCAGTGTCGCGGGCAAAGTACGAGATGAAATTTCGAACTGACCGGCAAGACAAAGAAAGTGATGTTGCCCACCGACGTCACCGAGGTATGCATTTCCATTGATGAGTAATCTCAGCGCAGGCATTCAACTTGCGAGGAGCCACGCATAGAAGATCAACAAAATATACATTACATTGCCCAGAGTGATGACGGATATAACCCTACGACTGGCCACGAATCCAGACCAACGCGACAAGTACGCGCGCAAGAGAGTCAGGCCGAGTACGACTGACGGACATGAGATCGATGGTATGACGAACTAACATGTTTCCCCATTAGGCACTTACCAAGTTCAAAGGATGCCGCACTTGAAAACATCCCAACAGTAGCCCAACTAAGGGTAGTCGCCTTGGCTATGGTGGCAGATGAGGATGTCTCCGAGCGGATCGCACTGAAATTGAGGTTAACCGATATGGCAGAACAGACAAAGCATTATGATGCCAACTACCTATGGAAAACCGGTGTGAAATTAGTTGGGTGTGTATCGCGACCCGCTTTGCTGTACTGTAAGCTAAAAACGAGAGACTGACAAACAATCTTTCGATGATTCCACAACGCCGTTGTTCGGATCAATAGTAGTCCTTTAAGTATAACTGTAAGTCGCCCCGTGGTGATAGATTTTCGAGCCTACCCTCGGCGGCAATCATACCTAAGAATAAGACTCAAATTGATTGTAGTATATTGCGGCATTGTTTATCATATAACCATCAGACAACGTGCATTCACTTTCTGCGACTCTGTAGAGGGAGACGCACTACCATGTATGAGCGCTTAGGTTGCTGATGAAAGGTATGACTTACCGTTGCTTGCAGACGAGGCTCTATCAATGCGTCTGAACAGATTCGTTAGGGCCCTGAGGTTCCGGGAGAGGGCGGAACGAACATACTATAGGTCGAACACAATGACCCTATCATGGGAAAGTATCGGGTATGAAAATGTAACATATGGATGATGCCCTAGCTTAAGTTATGTTGGTCACCAGGCGTGCTTCTTCGTCAAGGATGAAGAAATAATTGAGCATCTATGCTGTCCATTGAAACGTCGGAGGTGGAGTGATTGGAAGATGTGCGTACCCATACCGACATCGGAGCAACCGCTCAAAAATTAAACACAGGTGAGGAATGTAACGGATTGTGCCATACCTCTGCAATACTGGAATGATCATGAGTTGAACCCGAGGAACTGTTCGACTACATCGACGTACCTTAATCGTCTGTTGCTGGGTGAACCATTAGGGACGCTCGAAGTTGAATGGAGTTCGCACCACACCGCACCAAACGCAACCTCCCGCTTGAGCTTGAACCATATATAGTAAGCTATGTACATGCTTACTTAAGTAAGTAAGCATAATAGTCGGGCGTCCTACCCGCGCCGTTTGAACCGGTTGCCACCGCTTATTCGCTGGCTTCGTTTTTCTCACGCGAGACTGATTAGCATTGGTAAACATCAGGAAAATGGTGAAGAAAAGATATAGCATGGTAGGAAAGATAATCCATTATAATTCCTTGTCATTGATTATCAACCCCCCTTTCATGATTATAATCAATTATCCTCTCTTCACCATTTTCCTGATGAAGCTACCCTCACTGCTTGGGGGATAGAAATCACGTCGGATCATGCCATATGTAAGTCGGACCTGCTGTAATTGCGTTGGTCGTGACTTGTTGCTGGCGGGTTAGTACTTAGCACTCAACGCTTTAAAAAGGTGGCTTCGTGATGTCCGGCCCATCGTCCAAGATGGGCGCAATTCAACCAACTTTGCGCCCCGCTTACCTCATAGTGATCGGATGGGATAATTCGCCGGAGCGCCTTGCGGTGTGGCCCGAGTCGTTCGGGAGTCCAGTAGCCATCGAACCAGCCAGCATCATGTCCTTGGTAGAGAATGCGGCAAGTGTAGACGGCGCATTCTCCAGAATCCCAATTATGTGAGCTGGCTTATCAGGAGTCGAGTTGCTAGACCCTCCTTCTTGACTGGCTGACTCTGACAGAGACCTGAGCAAGTGTGGGACGCCAGAAGGCAGGGTGACAACCGCGCATGAGATCCGGGATGCATGTATGAGAACGGGATTCTTCTGCGGTACGCGCGCTCATTGTCCGACTCGGACTCATCAGAAACCGACTCGCCCCTCACTGTCTCTTTATTCATAGTAAAGAACCATGGCGTTCCCCAGCCGTGCTTGGATAAGGTTCTTGATGCGGTAAAGACCTACTTTAATCTTCCGGTGAAGACGAAAATGAAGGTGAGGGTCCGTGAGACTAATCCTGGTAGCCTTTTTCTTGAGCCACATCTGACCTTGAGGTTGCATAAAAGCTGCACCACGAGACCGTCGCCAATCTCAGAGGTTACAATGCCCCTTTCGACTCGATCATGGATCCGGCTTGTAAGGACGACGGCCTCTTTTACGAAGCATTCATTATAGGGTGGGAAGGAATCGAAACAACAGAGCACGACCAAAAGGCGGAAAATGATGGTGTGAGAATAGGCCCGAATGTTTGGCCATCGGATGATTGTCCAGGGTTTAGAGAGGCATGCTTGAGTTACTAGTACGTCCATCTGACTCAAAATGTAGTCTGGGTTTACAAGATTTGCTCCCAGCCACGCCGGGGCGAAGGTCGGCAAAAGGTTGTTCGAGCTGTTTGCCCTAGCTCTCGAATTACCCGAGACGTTTTTCGATGACAAGGTGAGCCCAGCTCCTGCGTAACGACTGGTGCTCCGCGAGTAAACCCTTGCCCTAGACGCGGGACACTACGCCAATGATGAGGATAATGCATTATCCGTCACAGGACGGACATCCTGAGATCGACAATACTCCCGGTGTCGGCGCCCACACTGAGTAATCAGCAGTTCTCGCTTTCTCCTATTTGCTCATTTCGTTTTTAGCTTCGAGGTCAGACTATACGTTACATTTTGGTGGAAATTGACTCGAAATATCTCAGTGTTTCACTATTCTCTGGCAGCAACCCGGGATACAATCGCTCCAAGTCATGAACGCTGAAAAACAGTGGGTCGACATACCTGCAACTGAGGATACATTGGTCATCAAGTGAAGCTAAAGTTGTTTTGGGCTATGTCAAATATTTATGATATCGTCTTAGCGTCGGTGACCAACTTGCAATGTGGACGAGTGGGTGCCACCCTTTTTTCAAGTCAAGGGAGGGTTGACGCCCCGTTCGCCAGATGATGTTTTCAAGTCCACCGTTCACCGGGCTATAAATAGGAGTGGAAAGGAACGACATTCATTTCCCCTGTTCTTTGGTATAGATTACCATGTGGAAATCGAGGTGTGTGACTTTCAGTAGAACAATATGGTGCAGCATACTTATACATATGGCTTTGCAGCCCATACCAAGTTGTGTGTCTGCAGATCGACCAGCAAAGTATAGCTCTATTACTGCCGGAGAGTATGTGAGCAAGCGGATAAAAGACACATATCCCACGGCATAGAGTCACAGATTCTCGGTCGTATGGTGCGTATAGCCTAGGAATCCTACCCCTTTCTGTTATGATGTTGTTTGGAATATGCGTAATTCATGAGCATGCCTATCCTGCCTCGGTCAACCGCTCGAACAGACCTGTTCTGAGTCCTTTCGTAGATCGTGATGGCAGGCGGAATTTACTTATGCCATCCGATGTACATCTAAGGTCAGAAGTGCTTGCGACATGGTTGCGCTTCGCTCAACGAGCGTCCCGAATACATCCCACAAGAACTTCCACCTTGCCTTGCAATATCCATCGTCTTTGAACCCCGTAAGGTCTGTCACTTGGCACAACTAACTCGTCTGCATAGTTCCGGGATGGGTTTCTGCGAAGTCTCCAACAGATTCTGCGGACGTGGTTTGTGTGCACGATTCTCTTCTCAGGTTGGCACCCTTGGTTTGGAAGGAAGGTTTTGTGGCCCACAATCGATCGATCGATTAAGTGATTCGGGTGATGAATGTACCATTGCAACAAAACTGCGAGTGACTCGGAATAGGATTCGGCGGTGACTGACACCAGGTCCACCGGATACCTTTCAGAGCTCTCCTTACGCCCCAGCAAACCCGCGATACAAGCCACATGCCACGCCATCCATGAGGTAAGTGCAGGTGCTAACATCCGACTCGGAGGGTCGAACACCCTCGAGCACACTTAGCAACCATTCACATTAGTCCCATTGCCGTGGCAATTTGGGGGCAATGGCGAGGCACTGTCTCCACCTCCCTTAGTATTCCGATCGGCGTTTGCTAGTAAAGTGGCACATGAGGACCCCGCGCAGCCGGGCAGGTCGAAGCGGCTCATTCATAGCCTCTGAGCCCTAGAGTCCTGGAGGCCAGACGAGTCGAGATCCTACCGGACTCGATGTGTTAGTCGAGTGGTTATGTCGAAGGCGATTTCTTGGTGGGGGCCTGAGGTTGAACCTGACCTACGGAGAAGAGAATAAGTATATTCAGCCAAAGTTACTGCCAACTAAATAATTTATAATAAATACAGAGACAAGCACGCCAGAGCAAATTCAACGCGGAAAAGTATAGCACATATCAGTTAGAAGGAGAAACCATGAAACACAAATCGAGATACGCAAAGCAAAGCAAAGGCCAAGACACCACACGTAAGAAGTTTGCTGTTCCTTGGTCCCGCGTGTTCCCTCAGATTCTCCCTGCCCACGTCCTCGCGTTCCCGTAGCGCACGTTCCTCGGCTAGCTGTGCTTCAGCTCGGCATCTTTCAGCCTCTGCCAGTTCTCGAGCCCTGCGTTCCTCCCCCAGCAACCGTACCCTGAGTTCGGATTCCGCCTTCTGAGTCGAGAAATCACGCCTATACCGCCGATTCTCATCTTCGAGTCGCGAGTTTTCTATCGCGATATTAGTAACCATTTGCTCGAGATCGCGCCGGATGCGCTCTATTTCCTCCAGCGATGTTTTGGCCTCCTCTTGTAGCATTTCCGTGGCCTCCTTATCCTCCGCGAGTATTGCCGCGTCTATCCCTTGACATAGGTCGCCGAATGTCCTGGTGTGATCCCTGACCCGACCAGTTAGTTGGCACACGACGCCTGCCCCTGCGGTGGGGAGAGTGTGATCCGTTTTCTGAGCGGACATGTGTCCTTGGGCAGGCGGAGCCGTGGACTCCCGATCGATCAGATGACGAATGATCGCATGCGCCGACGCCTGCGAGCCATCGTGACTAAGCATCTGCGCCCCCTTGTCCATTGCGGGCCCGAAAAACTCATCCTTGTGAGCCGACCATTGCTCTCTGTTATCGCCGTCACTGGGGTGGTGATCTTCAGGCCACTTGTTGGCCACGATGAGGATGTCTCGGAGACCGCTATCACCACAAAATTTGCGGAATTTGTGGAAGTTCTGTCTTGACGGTCCAATACCTACGCGGTCCTCAGTCGTGCAGTGCATGTAAACTACTCCCGCGAATTTGACCCCTTGACGGTACCTGGAGAATGTGTTGGAGATGTGTCATGCGTGCTAGTCATGTTTCACTTACAACCCAGCAAAATGATCACTGATCAGCTTGAGAACGTGCAGTACACTTGGGGTAGCATCATCGAAACCCGGTGTGTCTATCAGCGTGACGGTCCGCCCGTCGAGGGAGAATGTCGATGACTCCAACGTGGTGGTGCAGCTTGTGCGCGACTGGCCGACAGGAAAGTTTGATCCGCTAGCTATATTAATAAACTAGTTGATGAAACGTTCCTTGGTTAGCACATCCAAATGCAATATTCATTCGAAGAGACCCGTTACTCACCCTTGATTTCCCACTTCCGGTAACTCCTACGACCCTGGACGCAAATTCAGGACAGCGCAGACAGGCCGAGAGACCATAGCGTACGCAATCGCTACAGCATGCGCGGGAACGGCGGGCATGATGCTTCCGCTTAGTTAAGAGGGTCAGGACGATGGGAATGGGTGACCGAAGGAAATACCGGAAAGGAGGGTAGAAGTTCTCCTTATATCACCGTGATTCCTAGGTGAGGCGCTGTTTTCCACTTCACTAATATTGTCTGATCAGTGCTTAGGAGTGACACGCGATGTCCGTGCTGTTTGCGCCAGATATCAAAATGAACCAATCATAGCCCCAGACACGAAGGAGAAACTTCAGCAACTTGTCGTCCCATTCTGTGGCATCCGTGAAAAAGAGTTGGCGCGAATGTTGAGTGGGGCAGCGTGAAACGAAAGATAATTAGGCTCCAGTTCCCACGTTTTCCGTTACATAATACTACCGTAGCGTGTCATAGTACGACAGCCAAAATCTACTAGTTTAGTACTGGCATATCCCTCCTTCGCCTCGCCTCTGTAACATCTCCTCAACCCTGCGCAATTCCGCCTTGTATTCGTTTGCAAGTTCTGATGTCTTGTTCTGGGCCTCTTGCAGCTCCGCCTTCGCCGTCTGAACTTCTTCTTGGAGTTCTTCTTGCGTCTCGTCGTCCCCGTCCCGCTCGGCGTCTGCCATCTCCTCCATCAAACTGTCCAGCTTCTTCTGACGCTGAGCTACCAGTTCTACCATGAGCTCACGGATCTGCTTGTATACGGACGTTTGCATGATGTCCACACCGCCTCCCAGCTCCCGCTGGATTCGGAGAACCACTGGGGCTTTATCCACGACACTTCCGATGATCATGAGTGCGGACTCGCGCGTATTGTTGTGACGCATCATCCTTGCTCCTTTTTCAAGGACCGGTTTGAAGAAGATATCCTTGGTCGCGAGTTCCCGGTCCCTAGAGATACCGACTTCCATCGTGACCGTATCCCACATGCCCGTGACAAGGACGACGTTCGGGCACGTTTCTTCTCCGCAGAGTTCCTGGAACATCCTAAAACTTTGTCGAGCAGAACCAGATACTTTCACGTCGGATATCCGTTGCATGTATATGACACCCGAGAGGTGTATACCTGCCTTGTGGCTGTGGTGGTAGGGCTGTGACTCGGTCCGACGACGCTGAGGTAGTGATGTGCTTACCTGGTGACAAGAGATGCAGCTATAATCTTCCATATATCGCTGTCCGTCAAGGTAGTGTCACCAAAACCCGGCGTATCGATCAAAATGACTTGTTTCTCGCCGATACCGAACGGAGGCGATGCTTGCACTTCTGAGGTGCAGCTCTCCAATCCTTGCCCTACTCCAAGCGAAGATCCCGACGCCAAGTTGACGAACTTTACACTTTGTGAGAGAATGGTTTACCAGGTAGGTGAATCAAGGCGGACCGTTGTTTTCCCACTCCCAGTAGGGCCCATGACCCTTGTGCGACGATAAGAATTGCAGCGCGACAAGCATAAGGGATGGCCACATACGCAATGTAAACAGGCTTTGGATATCCCGGACTAGTGGCACGAGGTACGGACGGGGTCAAGGCACCCGACTCCTCGTCGTGGTCTGTCAACCTCACACTCCCTTCTCTCCGCGCTCCTGTAAGAGCAGAAAGCGCAGAGATACACTGCACAAAAGCCGAAATAATCTGACCCATGGCGAATCAATAGCGATGTTGGAGGTGAGCCAGGGTAAACGGTAAAGAGGGCCTTGGAGCCACTCCTCTGCCGCGTGTTGAAGGCGACGTGGTGCATCACACTGCCCTGCCTTGCATAGAAGACCTGGCGTCTTGAGGCATGCCTTTAGTGAATCAAACCTGATCATGCGGTCCAGGTTGACCGGAGATCTGGCAGAGCGTGTGCAACGTTGTGTTATTGTGTTGGAAGGCGCGGAACGTAGTTCTGTTAGGTGCTGGGAACGCGAATGGACTTACATGCTCTTGAATCCGTAGTTCGTTGAAACCCGTCATATAATACAGAAAATGTCGGCTTTATTTTCACATTGTCGTGCTGTGTTCGAAGGTCTCCCTTCCATTTCCAAATTTCGTGCTGTACGAATCACTACACCCCCAGCCTAAACCAGGGGGAAAGGTTCCAGGCCATTTAATCAATAGTGAGACAAAGTGGATTTCAATTTCTCAGAACGCCGATCAGAAATGAGCACTGGTTCTAGTCGATGGAGAACAACGGTAACTGTCTAAGAGTCGGCTCCGAGTATTTAGATCCAGAAGACAGAGATTCACTGCGGCGAGGACGGTCGTGCATTTCAACCTCGCATTTTGACCAACGACATGCTGTGAGGGTATGGATGGTAATTGTTCCATCCATCAGCGTTGTGATCCGGAACGATGCAGAAACCTCGTGGGTGACATCGAAGCCGGTCGAGCCACGTTGCACGCACTTCACAACATGGGGCGTACGCACGGGTACAACCCCCAAACGATAAAAGGTCGCAGGATGACCGACCTGCCTTAGCACTAGCCATTCGGAATCCCTGGGCGTGGCGCTAGACCTCATCATCGTTTTCGGTATCGACGTATCCAGTAACCCTGACATTGATGGCGCTTGGCGAGGAAAAGATGAGGATTGCGTACGCTAGTTTCCGTTTCCCCAAAGTGTCTTCTCTAAGTACTCTCCATCCAGTGTCATGGGAGCGACTGGCAGTGGAAAGTCCACCGTATGTAATTTTGCCAGAGATTGCAAGATATCTGACCGACTAAATGGCGTCAGTTCATCAATGTCGCAAGTGGGTCGAACCTACCTGTCAGTGATTCGCTCGAGAGCTGCACCGTCGACGTGACAACGTCCACATTTTTCCTCGATGGGAGAACCACCACGCTAATTGATACTCCGGGGTTTGACGACACCACGCGGAGTGACACGGACATCCTCAGGTTGATAACAGACTACCTGTCTGAGTCGTAAGCACACTTATTCGCCTGGGCCACGTACCGATTATCACGGATCTGTGCGCAGGTACAGCCAAGGGACCAGACTCGCTGGCCTGATCTATATCCACCGCATATCCGATAACAAGATGGGAGGCCCATCGAAAAGGAACTTCCATATCTTTCGCAATCTCTGTGGAGATGCTGGTCTCAAGAACGTCCTCCTTGTGACCAATATGTGGTCGAAAGTAGATGCGGAAGAAGGGGAGGCAAGAGAACGCGAGCTCGCAAGTAAGGATAAATTCTTCAAACCTGCGCTTGACAGGGACGCTCGGATGCTTCGCCATGATGGTTCGCAGGCGTCAGCACACGCGATCCTTCGCCACTTGTTAGATTGCAAGCCAACGACACTTCTTATCCAAGACGAGATGGTGAATCAGGAGAAGGATCTTGCTCACACCACTGCCGGAGCAGACATTATGCGAGAATTGAATGAGCAGGGTGAACGTCACGCTCAAGCGCTAGAAGACTTGTGTCTAGGGATAGAGGCAGCGAGGATTGCGGAAGATGAAGAAACCAGGGAGATACTCCAGGAAGAGGCTAGGAAGGCGCGAGAGAAGATAGAGCGGATCCGAATGGGCCTTGAACGAATGGTCACGAATTTTGCGGCGGAAAATTCGCGACTTGAGAATGAGAACCGGCGATACAAGAAAGATTTTGAAAAGCAGAAGGCGATCGCCGAGCACAACGCACAGTTGTTTGAACGGGAACGTAAGGCTCGCGAACTCGCAGAGGCCGGCAACTTGAAACAAGTCGGAGAGCAGCTGGTTGCCAAACGCAAGTCGCAAAAGGGGGACCCCGATGAGCTGGGGCATGGGCGAGGACCACGAGGAAATGGAGACAGAAAAGAGCACGAAACGCAAGAAACCCGAAAGGGTGAGCAAGAAAGGCGGAACAGCATGAAGCAAAAACAAGACGGTGGGAAGCACGAGAGGGAAGCACCGAGAAGTGCGAAGAAAGAGCAGAAGCAGAAAGACTCTGATTGGTGCTCTATTCAGTAATTGCATTAGGCCCTGTTGTTTGTTGGAAGAGGAACTCCCAAGTGTGCTACAAATTACTATCCATGATGAACCTCAAGAAAACTGTACGAACGGTATAAAACAGACAAAACACTGCGATAATCTAATTGTACTGATTCACTCAACCCCTTCTTCTTCCTCCGCAAGGAGTCGCTCGACTTCCAACGCAGCCATGCAGCCACTGCCTGCACTCGTGATAGCCTGCCTGTACCGTTTGTCCTGGACGTCCCCAGCGGCAAAGACACCTTTGATGCTAGTTTGTGTTGTGCCGGGTACGGTGACAATATAACCATCTTCATCTGTGTGCAACTGACTGCGGACTAGTGCGGTAGCGGGCTCGTGTCCAACGGCATAAAAAAGGCCGTTGACCGGAAGGTCTTTTTCCTCGCCTGTGAGCACATTCTTGACACGGAGATTGGTAAGAAGGTCGCCGTCTCCTTGACACTCGGTAGCAACCGTGTTCCAGAGAACAGTCTACACACGTGAAATAGATCAACCAATGCCAAAGTCAGCAACACAAGCCACGAAATATCCCAATCAAGCGTGCGTACGATCTTGGGATTGTTCATCAAACGTTTAGCCATGATTTTGGAAGCACGGAGTTCCCCTCTGCGTACCAGGACATAGACATGTGCCCCGTATTTCGTAAGATCTAGAGTAAACCGACATCAAGATGAAATTGAAACACCCCATTCGCTACTCACAAGTGGCTTCTTCCGCCGCAGAGTCTCCGCCTCCAATGACAGCAAGGGGTTTGTTCCTGTCGGATGGCATCACGTGAACATCACATACGTGACATTCGCAAGATGATATGCTCTAAATCACCTAAATATTGGAACCGCACCGTCACAGACAGCACAAGCACTGATTCCGCTTTGCCAGTACATGTGTTCACCCTTGAGCCCAAGCCGTTTCGCGCTTGCTCCAGTTGCAATGATAACAGTATCTGTCGTTTCGGGTTCATCATTTTCCTGACCCTCGCGCCAGTATCGGAACGGGCGAGCAGACAAGTCAATCTTGGACACGGTTTCCGTGATAACATCCGTTCCAAACCGTATCGACTGGTCACGAAATTTGTCCATGAGTTCAGGGCCCATGATCCCGGCGGGAAAGCCAGGATAGTTCTCGACTGGAGCGAGACACAAAATGTGAGGGAACTACATTGGGATGCGAGATGTGATAACACACTTTCAGTCGTCGTGGTGAGCTGACCACCGGCCGCGAAACCGTTTGCCATGAAACCCTCGAACAGAACGGGGTTGAGGTTGGCGCGAGCGAGATAGATGGCTGCGGTATGCCCAGCGGGTCCAGAGCCAATAATGATCTAGGGATGATCGCAGAAATGAGCAGAAAAATAACCCTCCGGACGAGCAGGAGACGCACGACTTTAGAATGCTTTTTCGTGCTTCTTGGCACATTTCCATTTGTAAGAGGCGCCATGAGAGTTAGAATTTGAGATCGAGAGGGGTCTTGCGTAAGGACGAGGACGGATGCAGAGGCTGCTGGAAACAAGGATGCCCGGAGGGCTTTTGTAAGGGTGCGGGTGCGAGAAAACAGGATGGCGGGGAAAGATCAGTGCCAACCGATACAACAACCAGACACGGAAAAATTTGACCCTGGACGAATGTTTACTGATGGGCCGTCACGTAACGCGCGAATACAATTTCTTACTTACAAATGTAGTCACGGGACCAGCCCGCTTGACCAATAAACTCTTCCTATCGAACCAATCACAATCTTTCAGAGGCGTGTGGCCCAGGCAAAACGTCGTCCGGCGTGGTCGTTCCGATCAACCGGATTTCCCCATGTCATCGCGAAGGCGGTCTCAACTCAGCGCTCAGCTTCCAATCGCGTCTCGTCGCCACACGGATCTCGCGAGCACACATTGGCCATCCGCGGGAAGCATCCGATACATGATGGTTACAGGTCCGACTCGTTGCCTCGGACGAGTGGGGACGAAAACACGAATTTTATAAGTACTTTATGTAAATTAGATTTGCAGCCAAGGATTCTGCCACGCTTCGTTATAACCGCTGGCCTCGGTGCGCTCGACGTGCGGTGACATCTACTCCACGTCTACGTTTTTTGGAGTTCTTACATAATACTTTGAGAAATCAAGCTAGTGATCCACGTTACATCTTATTGGTTGTCGGGCGAGTCTGAGTCTCAAACCCTAACCCGAAAACAGGTGTAGGCTAGCCCGAAACCCACGCCAAATACTTGCCCTCCCCATCAGCGCCTTCCGCTTCCTCTAGTAGAAACGACTCCTTTCCCGCTTATCTGTCCAGCAGGCCACCATGGAGTACGACAGAAAATCCGCTGTTTCTTCTTTCTATGGCGCACGCAGGTCAATAGACGCCCTGAACGACGCGCCAACCCCAGCTGGCCAGAGTAACAATCTTCCTCCCGGGGCAGCTCGGCCGCGTGCAGACTCTCAGTCTTCCTTCTACGCTGATCGACAATCTCGAACGTCGCAAGATCTCCTCAATACCCAGTCTGCAGGGTACAATGCTTCATCCTTTTTCGCCGCTGGTAGACAAGAGCCACTAAAAGGTGGTCGTGACGAGGAAGAAGAAACCGGACAACAAGATAACTGGGATGTATTTGCGGATTTCAACAACACGGGTCCAAGGTACAGCACCGCGTTTGGTATCGGAAAGCATCTGGAACCTGCGTAAGTGGCCGACTTTTTCATCTTTTGCGCATGTTGGTTCATGGTGTATGCTGCAAGAAGTTATCACCAGTTACCACCCACGGTGTCTGTTCCCGTTAGCAAAGCAGAAGGTACTGATAACAGTGGCTCTTCGGCGCCGGTTGAACTCGTTACGATCCCGGCACTTGGACCTGAGTGGGACCGCTCAGAGATGAAAAAGATGACTCGTTCTGGAAGGAGAGAGATCAAGAACGACGAGCGTCGTGCAAAGTGGAGAGCTTGGAACAGAGGCGAGATAGGTCTTTGTGGTACCAGATGGTTCACCAAGAAGTTTCTTGTGTTCTTCGTTTTCGCGTGGTGTGCCATGTAAGTGCCATCTCCTACCATTGGTTTCGTACTTACGTGGCTGCTGGGATATCTAACATCAATAGTATTGCCATCGTACTTGCTATCACCATTCCTCGGGTACCAGGAATCTCATTCTACAGCACTTCTCCATTAATCGGGGCCACTGGTGACTTCAACGCATCGATACCCACCGAATTCTCACGCTCCCCAGCCAACTTTTCCTTCCCAGCCATGGCCGAAATTCAAGTGGATACGAGTAGCAATATCATCCCGCTTACTTTGAACCACATCGATGCTCAAGTGTGGTATCCATCCAGTAATTTCCAAATCGCATCCGGCTCTTTCGGGAAAGCGACACTCCCTGCGAACTCATACCCAATCATTTCTATACCTCTCAACTTTTCATATGTCGGGCCAAATGACACAGATCCCACCTGGGTGGCGTGGTATAACGCTTGCAAAAATCCAGGGACATACACGGATGGGGTCAGGCCAGGTGCGTTTTACCATTCTTTCCTTCCTTGCGCAGGGTCTAATGTATACCGATATGGGTTTCTCGTGCTCAGGTGTAAGCTTCGAAATTATCTTGACGATGGACATCCAAGGTCTACTCTCGAAGAGTACGGCATCTGCGCAAGTGAGCTCTGGGGCGTGCCCCATCGAATTGCCCATAAACAGCGCATGAAAAGCGCCGTCCTGGACTATTGCGCCTGCCAATCCCATTTCCTCGCTTTGGATACTTATTTCTACCTCTATTGCGCCAATCCTAACTCTGGTTCTGGACATATTCTTTTCTCATCACACGATTTCTTATCGTGATCGTTGTCGCTACTGCTTGTTGGCACGTTCGATGGATATCTAGGCAGGGCTCGTCGCATATGGGTACGCTAGACTACATTCACTTTACTGGATGCTTTCCCTTTCCGCCCATTCGTTTACGAGCCACACCCATACTTATGCACCACCCTCGTTCGCGTATTCCTTATACGTGACTTACTGATACATTACCTCTCGATGAATTTTCCCTCGCTTCTGCTCTGTAAACAGTACGCCATGCTTTGATTGCATGTGTTCTTGCTCGTATGGCGACGTTGATGGAAACAGATGGAGCATCACTACCAGGGGATTGATCCGAGAAGATATAATCTACATTATCGGAGCCGAATGTGAAAGCGACGCTACATTGGTTATCTTACATGCACCACGTCTAGCACGAGAAGGTGCTTTCCCCGAGGTATAAATGCAGCAAATAAGTCCATCAGCAAAACGACTTGTTCCGTCTTAGATCGTTTTCCATGTGGATGGGTATCACAGCAAAAGTGGTATCGTGCGAACGAAAAAGTACCGCTGGCGTGCCATGGGTTTGGACAAACAAAGGGGGGAAAGAGTCCAAAGTGGTGGCTTCTCGTTTTGAAGTGTCTTGCATGCTCGTCAACATCGTGAAGAGAACTGGGTTTGAGTATGCGCATCATGCTGCGTGGACAGCCCTCGGGGGAGGATAGAATAGCTGTGGGGGGTATTGCATAGCCTCGTGATATGTGGGGAGGCTAGGTCCGTGGTAGACCGGGAGGTCCTCATAGACGGTCGGGGCCCCGAAATCAGGGTAAACCGTCGACTCTACGTGGGGACGAGATCTATTCACGTTTCGGTTGGGGTTGCGAATAATGCGACCTATGTTAGGGGAGAACAGGTAAGACGTCGCACGTGAGCCCACGATGGAGTGCGACGTACGGATAGGAATCTCGTGGAGCTGTGGGTCTGGCGTTGGAAAGTTATCACGGCGTCGACGAAATCTGGATGTAAACGAGGCTGCTACTAAGAGGAGGACGAAGCCCACTGCGCAGTTGGGAGAGGATCTTGTCATTCACGAGACCGATGGGCAAAGTGACATGACGACACCCACCCAAGCCGACGATGATCTCGAGGATGGTGTAGGGCTGGATGGCCCCACCCGATGATCCGGAAGCTCCCTGAAGAGCCGGCGGTGGCGTCGAAGTCGACGGAGACACGAACGTGCTAGGGGATGCAATGAGAAGACCAGGCTCATAGGGTGATGTGGGTAGCGTGCCGAGACGCATCAAATGTGAAGTATACTAGTAGGGTTGTGGAAAGAGTGATCGCACTGGAATGAATCGCTTTATAACGTATACCAATTAAAGGGTACGAATCTTACCGCCGGACGCTGCGCATAGTGCCTCCACTTCTCCGTCCAGCTCGGCGGAATTGTTTGGATACCAATACATCTTTGGCCCGAGTTTTATTGCGCTGGAAAATTTAATTTGATGGCTTTTCTCGGGAGTTTTGACGCGGAAAGTCCACCGCGAAGACCTGTTGGACTAGGATGTTCCGTACCGCAGTCAGTGCGCAGCTAGCACATCTAAAATCTGTGATCCAGTCGACATCGAGGCTCGCAGCTGTGGCACTGCCGAGTCGGCTGTGTGCCTGTGCTAGGACTTCCACGAAGTTGAGCTGATAAGCCACAGTCCCGGCACAGCATTAGGTCAGCAAAGGGGGGGTTGAAATAAAAAATTTCGAAATTCAGAAGTGATGGAAAAGGGCATGGTGGTGGATGGCTGTGAACTTATCAGAGAAATTTTAAGGGAATGATAATCTATGATAATTGTAGATAATGGATTATATGGAATTATAATCCATTATATACCCTCCTTTGAGGATTATATAGGATTATAATCTCTTTAAAATTTTCCTGATGGAAAGGGACCCTGAGTGAGGCCCAGGTGCTGTTGATTGGTTGGTCAGTGAGGAGACATGACAGCTCAATGTTGTTGTTGTTGTTGTCATCAGAGGGGGAGCACAAATAGAAAAAAAAAATAAGAGCATCAGGAAAAAAAAAATATTGTGGTAGCAGCCCTAGTTTCTATGTACATCAGCAAATCACTTTTCTCCTTGACAGACATAGACAGTCCTCTACAGCAATCCCCAGGAAGGTCTCTGATTCACAGCTCCATAGTAAAAAATAGGGGTAATCTGACATAAAAATTTTAGTATT
>JBBPMU010000658.1:0-16241 GCA_038090475.1 Wakefieldia striispora | reverse complement strand
CATTAACAACACCAAGTATGACGACAAGAAGATCACAATTACCCTCCTGAATCGGATGAACCATGGGAGAGGGGCAACCTTCTCTGAAGCATGGCTCACAAAGGTCATGACTACTCCAGTTGCATCCTGGACTAATACTCTCACGGAAATCAAAAAGGACTTTCACACCATCTTTATACCACCCAGCCTCAAAGACATGGCACACATGACCCTCCATAACATTCGTATGGAAGGGAAACCTTTCAACAGCGACTTCGATGCCTTCCAAAGCGCCTTCCAGCTCAAAGCCTCCAGAAGCAACATCACCGACCAATCAGTACTCAAGGATCTTCTTAAATGCACTGTTATGCGCCAACTTGCTACCATGATGACAGCCTTAGAGAAGGAACCCGAACTGCTCTGGTCTGTAACCTTATCATAACCAGACCAATTTAACCAGTTACAATCGGTTCAGTTCGGTTACAGTTAAGGTTATAGGGTGGTTACGTGACCTGACCTTCAAACACTAGGTACTATACAGTCATTATAAATTTTTTCTCACACCTTCGGCTACTACTCACATGTTTTTATGATCACTGATGATATTTGATGATATAAGATAGCTATGATCAAATTTGATGCAAAATGAGTACTGAAGATCAATAAATGTCAGACACTATCTGTTATACCATTTGTGCTATCTGTTTTGTCAACCCTTACTTTTACATTGTCAAAATGATAATGGTATGGCATGAAGTTGCAATTCAGTAATCATATTGAGATTGAAGTGGTCATAAAGTGATCATTTGTAAAATGTCTGTCAGTGATTACATACATATACATATCTAGGAACACAATGATTATATGAGATAATGGTATATAAAACATTAAATATCTCTATCAGACTGGCAATTAAATGGTCATAGTGTGTATCTTGGAATACCTGCTCTTCAAAAATTTCCTGATGTTGTTGACTATCCTTGTCATACTCAAGGAGTTTAACTGTTCCTGGAGCAGAGTATCAACTAAGACCAGTTAGGGTAAAGTCCTAGAGATGAAGACTCAAAGGGCTTAGCAGTGCATGGGTTAGATGAGCAACCTTCAGAGGAGTGAAGTCTTTGCAGGCAGAAGTGTGTAGAATTAGCTGGGGAGCTAACTAGTACATCACCAGGTATTTATACTATAAGGGACAAATAGAGAATAACAATGTGTCACATATCAAGAAAGGGAATCAACAAAATGTGTAGCATGTAAAAGGAAATCAACAAGATGCATAGTGCATAAAAGAAATTACCATAAGGAATAGAGGAACTTTGTGTGAGAAGTCTGAATGTCCTAAAAGGGGTGAGTGAAGTTCCATGAGATATAAAAGGAAATGGATAAAAGAGGACTGCTAGGTACAGGAAAGGGGAAACTCCCAGTTAATCCATATAACATGGGAACATGGTAATTCCTGTTAGAAGTTGAAAGGAATATGCCATGGATAAACAACATGGAAGTGTTGTATCCAGAGGGTGGTGCTGCAGTAGACGATAGGTTGTGCCATTGTCTGTCAAAATGATGAAGAGGATGGAAGAAATAAATGTCTGCACTGGCTTCTATCCCAGTGAATGCTTGATCTAGTAGCTTGTCCCATACCAGAGTCTCATTGTCTGAATCCCACAAGGTGGAATTGGAGGAAACTGTAACAAATTCTACACCTTGCTGCTTGTGCCATTCACCAAGAACCCTCTCCCAACCCTCCACCAGCATATCATGATGGCAATGACACCAACAATCTATAGCACCTTGTCAAACCTATCCTGCAAATGTAAGATGGCACCTCTACTGGATCATGATATGTCGAACCACCAGAGAGTCCTCCTCCAACAAGTAAAACAGAACAATGCACTCCTTCTCCTGGCACTCTCCTACAACTTGTTAGAGAGTGTATTGATATGGAGACAACCAATGTACAGGTTGTTGATAATGGGGACAGTACCTCAATGGTATTTCATCCAGGACCATATGGGCTTAACAGAAGTCCAGGGAGACAGGATAGTGGAGTTCCACAGCCCTTGCCCCTAGGAGACAAGGAGATGATTCTGAACCAGACAAAGTATGAAGACAATGTTGAGATCTATGATGATTTGTCATTCAGACTTCATCATTAATAAGTCATAGATCTAGATCATTCTAGACTTGGATCTAGATTGATACCAGTTCTAGAACAGAACTAGAACCAAGGTGAGTCACTATCATATTATTCATTTCAGATGATAGTGAGATAAGAGTCCATTATGCTATTGGATGATAAGGATATGTATGTATTACTCAGATGATATGATGGAACTGTATCTTTAGTCATTTCTTATGACTCATCCTTATCTCTTATTGTTCTTATCCTTTCATTCTGATTGGTAGGTAAGAACCTCACATATGTGTATAAGAGGGGACTCATACAGCATATCCCCTCAGTCAGAATTCCATCCTTGGATTCACACCTCCACCTGCCCTTACCTCAACCAAACTCCTTGATGAAGATCAGTGAGTGTTCTCCTCACTGGTTACCATAGCCTCTGCCTTGGTTATACACTTGCCTTCCACTTGCATACTATACCAAACCTTGTGTCCCTTGGTATGAGAGATCAGAGAGGATCTATATACTCTCTTTAGATGATGTTACCTATTTCTTTGGATCAGATATAGTGCCTTACTAGCATGTAGATTTCCCTCTGGCTGAATGGGTCATCCAGCCATTCAAACTTCAAATGGCTGAGACATCTATGCTAGATCCATCCATCCTTGTGACATCAACATACTGTACTTCCCCCATGAATCCCTTTTCTCTATTTATACAGGTGCCAGATGGGCTCTGCCCTCCAAGACATATGACTCCACTCCACCTCCTTATATTCATGGTTATGGTTTTGAAACCTACCAAAACAATATGTTTCTTTCCTCTACTTTTTTGCAGAATCAGGATGACTATCACTGTGAAGCTAGTGCTGCATGGAATGCTTTAATCTTGTCTATCGCCTTTTGAAACATCCACATCCAACCTCTTTCTTGGCACAATTGTCACTGCTTTCATAATCTGCTTTCTCCCTCACTTAAAAACTTTCACAGAGCCATTGATAAAAGACTATGACAAGAGTGGAAGAAGGATAAACAGAACACTTGGATCTGTCAAATCCAGTGTGTACTCAAGTCCAAACATGGACTTGATCCCAAAGTAGTGTTGCTGCAGCTTCAGCTATTTACTGACTCCAAGTCAGAGTTACAATTGGCTTGAGCCAAGTCACTCATAGCTGAGCTGTGGCAAAAGCCATTCCCAGCCCCAGCCTCATGTGCTTCCAACTCCAGCTTCAAGACAACTCCATTTTTCCATTCTGTGTCATGTGAGGTCCATATTCAAGAATCAAGATTGCAAGTGTGCAGGTTACTGTTACAAACGCTATTTTCTGTCCCTCAGACTTCAACTCTTTTTCAGACTCTAAGTCCAATTATGTTGTCCCAACTCACAGCGCACTCTTCGATCCAGAACTACAACTGTTCTAGGACAAGGTACACCTCATGTCAAGGCTGTCCAAAGGACTGGTTCCTATTGGCTGCCACATTTATGCTTCTTATTTTCATTTCCGGCATGATCTAAAGATCTGCCACACCTCATGTTCATTTTAATTACCGTTCATGCTTCTCTTCCATTCTGCCACACGCCTCATGCTTGACGCATGTAGATAATGGCTGTGGTATTCTTCTACATTCCATGATGTTCCAGCCAATAGCGGAACACTCTCTTATCTCTTACAAACACATACATACAGCTGGCCTGTAGTATATAAACCCATGAATATAGACCAAGGAACTCTAACAAAGTTCACTTGGAGTTCTATGTCTTCAAACCTGAGTGATACTTCCACTTCACCTAAATCATCTTTACTTTAACAAGCTCAGCTTTAAGGCTTGTTTCAGTTACAAGGTGTGAACCTTTTTGCCTTCCCTGCCATACAATCATTGGATTCATCAATACCACAACACCACTGTCAGTGCCACCTAGGTCCTACCTGTGTTGCATTTGCCATTCAACACACTTTAGTAAGAGTACTCTTGTTCTTGCTGCAATAATTAACTTCCTAAACTTTTCAAGTTCTCAACACTATGATGAAGTCCAGCTCTGACAGTTATGGTGAATTGTGATGCCATCATTTTGCATTTCACCTTTCCTGTCCAATCCAGCCCCAACCTTGTGATTTATCTCTGATGTTTCAATTGTCTCACTTCAAGTATAACTTTTGGTTCTATGTCCATTTTTGATTGCTTTCCTACTCCAATCCTTTCTTTCAATTGATGTCTGCACATCTAGTGATGTCTGACATAATCCACAACCTTTGTTGTTTCAAGACTGTTAACTGGTGTGACCTCCCACTGCCACCCTCTGCCCATTTGACTCACCATCTCCCTCTGTGAAATTCTTTCTCCATAACTTCATCCCAGAGATGTGTCCTACACTTGGGCTTTTAGACAGAAATCTAAGTGATCTGCCCAGGATGATATGTAGTGGTTCTCCCACACTTACATCCTCAAGTCATGACTATAGCCACTGGTCAACTTTGAGTGATTCTTTCAATTCCTCTTGTGGAAGTCCCATCCATAACTCTAGTATCCCATTTATGATGTTGACAGTTGAAGATCACAGCAACCGATCTGCAAACCCTATCAGCAAAGGCAATCCACCTAAGAAACTACTACCAGCCATGAGGCCAACACCTGACATTTCTAGCAACACCACAGCTCTTGACACAACAAATCAATGCTTATTGTGAAACGAGATGACTAATCGAAGGTTGAATCTAACCTCAAAGGTGAGACTTTCCCTTTGACAGTGGGAGGATTGTTCTTTTACAGATAAATAAGTTTCTTGACTTTGGGAGAGGATGGAATAGAGAATAGATTGAAAGGAGTAAGAGTATCCAAGTGGACCTAGATAACTTGGGTGTCCAACCTAAAACCAATACCCTTGGAAGTACTGATCAAATGGATAAGACTGGGGTTTCCAGTCGAATCCTCTACTACTTAAATAGTGTCCAACTATCGTGCACAGACCATGCTGTGCAAATCCAAGTATAGTAAAAGAGAAATCATACAATGCAAGGACCATATATCTTGAGTCATAGTCCATGAGTAATGGCCTGCACTGTGCGTTGTGCCTACCTTCCAATATGATCATGATTGAGGAATCTCCTGAGAATGAAATGTTAAGAAGTGAAACTGAGTCCAAAAGGGGAAATAGGTCTGAGAACATCTCCATGGGTTTGGAGGGAAGCCAAAGGTAAATCCTGAAATGAAAGATAACAATAAAATGTATGGCCCAATGTCTGACTTGCCAAATGGCACGATGGTGTTGCCTGAGTGCTGGATCCTGGGGACTGAAAGGAATTTATATACTGGCATAGAAGTGTCCCATCTTCCAGGAATCAGTAATAGCCACAAGAGGTCATGTGCCTCAGATCATGTGACAAAGGAAATTATACTGAGGTAGGAGCATACCAATAGATCATGTGAAGTCACATGGTTCGAAATACATGTTAGCAGGAGACTTTGAGGGCTCCTGTAGCAAATGAGTTTGATTGTCCGTAGTAAAAGTAAAGTTTGAAAATAAGTGTAGTGTTCAAGTTCAAAGTTCAAGTAAAGTTCATAACTGATGCACAGCATCACTCAAACAAAACAAGGATGACAGGAAACTCAACAAGGAGGGCTCAAGGGGAGCCCCAGAGACAAACCAGGCAACAAGAAGATTGAGGTATGGAGAGAAAGAAATGGTGACTAGAGGTAGGGGTCCAAGTGTTTGAGGAGTTATCCTTAAATCACACCCTTGAAAGTATGATCAAGTAGATAAGACTGGGGATACCAGTTGCAATGTCCCTACTTAAATAGTATCTGAGTATCATGCACAGACCATGCAGTGCATATCCTATCTGAGTAAGTCCGAAGTGGTCTGAGGAAAAGAAATACAAAAGAGGAAGTCATGCAATACAAGGATTGTGTATCTTGAGTCATGTCTATGAGTCAATGGGAAAGGAAGATAAGGAGGTTGCCAGGCCAATGGTGTAAGAAGAGCAGAAGATAAGGTATTGGCCAATCAGCAAGTGCTGCAAGTGGTCACATGTGTCAGATCACATGACTGAAAGAAGTTTATACTGACATAGGAGCATACCAAAAGGGGAACATCACGTGATCCAGTCATGTGATCATGAAGTACATGTTAGTGCCTGTCTTCAAGGACTGAGCATAGTGAAGAGTGTCAGTAAAGGTAAAAAGTTCAAGATAAATATGGTGTTTGTAACAATAACATATTGTATCATTCAATAGTCAGTACAGAGCATTGTTTGGTGATTATAGAATCACTCAGAACTCCATTCATTGACTCAGAGGTAGGCACTCATTTCTTCTGGTCACAACTCCTGTGTTATCAACATGGTCAGATTTTCCATGACATCTTGCTTGCCAAATTCCAATACATACTACACCTATCCTCTGAGCACAAACAATACCAGATAGCAATCAAGTGAGTTGCATCATTGTTCACCATGTCATTTATCAGAACACATTTTTAGACTCTCATACAATGATTCCTCCTATGAACTCATTGCAATGACTGTTTACCTGATTCACAAAGTCCTATTATAGCATGTTTGGATGTGGGTTCAGAAGCTACTAGTGAGCCTTTCACTCAATGAAGACAATGACCTCAGCTATACCTGCAACTTCAACCTTGCCTTAGAAGGTCACACTGTTATTCCCAATATGCATGTTAATCTATGCAAGTGCCATTTTCCTGGTTCCCCCATGATTCCCTTTTGGGTTGGTGAGTGTGGTTTCAGCTCCAGTGCCTCAAAGATGCAGCACAAGTTGACAACAGCCACATCCACTGCCCCCAACATGGACTTTGTGATCATGGTCTCCATTCATGAAGCAAGCCACAATCTCCCCTCTCAGAACCACCCCCTTTGTTCTCTCCCCAAGCTTTCCTGATCCCATTTCATACTGACACTCACTCCACCAGCATCTTCACTCAGCCCCATTGTTGTCAAGGGAGTGACTTGGATCCAAGTCAAATCAGTCACACTTCATGTGTTTCTTCAAGTGGCTGAGCAGACATTTGATTTCAGAGGATGGGTGGGTGGTCCATTGATGCACATGGGGTGTGGATTTTGTACTTGACGTATTGCATAGTCTTTGTTTCCCCAAGTTAAAATGGACAATGTGGACCAACTCCTCAACTCTGCTGTCTGCTGCCTCATCCTGAAGTTGTGTGAAATTATGGAGGAAGTAAGTGCAAACCCAACAAAGGTTCCCACTTTCACATCAAAGCCCATTCTACCTCCTACCCAGCCAATTGGGCTTGCTTGCTGGAAGACCTCCAACATTCCATTTACAACACAGCCTATGCATGTTACAGCCTGTGGCATGATACAGAGCTGAAGCACAAGGCTGATGCATGGTCAGCTGCTGAGAACCCTGGCCCATCCAGTAAGTGTCATACCCCTTTGACTGCAGCAGCCCCCTCTGCCCATGCAGGTGCCTCTGGTCCAATCTGGGAGGCAAAGGCATCCAGGAATACCTCCTGCAAAAATCAGAACTGGGGCAAATTGTGCAAGTGATTGATTACCATCATTAGGTACTTAGATGCATTGAACTGACTTTGATAGCATCTACATATTCAATGTATTGCACATTGTCAATATTACATTGGGTGTTGTATATGTACCATTGCATGTGTGTGCTTCTGATGGCTGTGCCCAGGACTTGGGACTTGGGCCAATTAAAATATACATATCCAAGTTGCATCACAAAGAATCTGTGGATTGCTGAAATTTGTCTCCAGCTTCACACAAAGCTCCAAGCTGAAGCCAATCCTTTCAAGCTTCCACAGCATTTATGTGCAAGTTGTAACCTGTCTGAAACTCAGCACCACCTGAGACTTTGACTGTCCCTACTCCTCTCCAGTCTTCCAATGTTGCTCATTGAAACGAGATCAACAAGATTGAAGGTTGAACTACACCTCAAAGGCAGGACTTCCTTTGATTCATTGAAGGGGAACTTCTTATCTGGAGAGGGTGATAAAATAGAGAAGGGGAAGAGAGTGAAAGTGGTAGAAGAAACCAAGTACGACCCTTTAGAGAGTTGGAGTCGTTCTAGAAGAATTGCCCCTTGGTATAGGCAGAATTCCAAGTGAATAAGACTAAAGGGATACATGGCTATTCTACATCTTCTCATATAGTGTCTGGCGATTGAAATGCACACAGACCATGTATGCTACAATGATAAGAGTCTGTCAGGTGTGAGACCTGGAAATACAACTATGGAAATGTTCATGTGATGTCCATGTATCTTTAGTAATAAGAAATGACAAACCATGCAGCATGATCACAGCATGCACCTTCCAATACAATCATGATTGGGTATACTCATAAGCAGAAATGACAAATAGAAAGATAAGAGAAAATGTGGGGCAGATATATGGACTGCAACCCCAAAGTCAAGACCTATATGCAATGGACTGTAGGTCAGGTGATCAGTTTAACCTTGTGACCCAGGAGGTGGGTGATAACAATCCCAAAATGTCAAATGATGTCAGTGATCATGTATGATGGGTCACATGACAGAAAGGATGTCAGACCATCATAAAAGCATGATAAAGGGAAACATTGCATGATAGGTCACATGATCTCAAAAGTATAGGTGTGTGAACGTCTTTGAGGACATCCATAGAGGAAAGGATTAAAAGCTTGAAAATAAAGAGTTCAATGTATGGATTCATAACACTCATATGGGGCGTATTGTAGAAGAAGAGATCATCATCAATGAGCAGATGTTCTTGGATGGCTCCAGTGTTGGGCCCTCCTGTGCTCAAGCAAGTCAATGTGCTGAAGTCCCTGACTTGGATGTGATGCAAACAAACTCAGCAGCCGACCAACTGTACAGCACAGAGGAATTGCCACCAGACAAGGTACCATCCATGGCAGACATGTGTCATTTTTTCAGAAAGACACCAAAAGAGATGGTTTACAATTACTGCCAGTTCATCATTCAATATAATTATCATTGGTCAACTAACCTATTTTTATTGTAGAAAAGTTTATGATGAAGATCCACTCACCTGGGTGCAGATATATGTATGCAAGCAAGTGTGACTGTACCTTCTATTATTTGCCAAATATGGGATCAACTGCATTATGTGGTCATATCAATTGATATCACCTCTTAGAGTACATTGAGCTTGCTGAAGCATGAGGATGGCAGGTCTGGGTGGAGAGCACCAAGAATGCAAGGACTTGTGGCTGGAAGCTTCACGAACAACAGGATGTGTTGCTTCATGGTGCATCACTTGCTTCCCTCCCAAATTGTTCAAGGGAGGCTTCAAAGAGCTTAAGCTCTGGTGGTCGACCTTCAATTCCTCCCTTCTCATTGGACAAGTTGTATGATCACCTTGTTGCTTTCATTGTTGCAAATTGATCAGGTATGGTAGATGTTCTCTTTGAGCATTTTCTCCTAACACAAGTGAACAGTCTCTTTTCATGATGGAATGCAAAGAGTTCCAGGAACTCCTCCTCTTACTTCATGAAGACCTCAAGGACATAGAAATTCCTCATCATACAAAGGTCTGCAAGGACATTATGAAAGTGTGGCAAAGGTACTCTGTGATCTTGAAGGATGATCTAATGGTACATTATTGCATGTGCTCCACCACTGCCTTTAGTAATTCAACATTCTACAGGCATCCATCAGATGATCTCATACATGACTGATATCTGGTACAATGACAATCATCATTCATTCCTAGCCATGACCACTCACTGGATCATAGAAGAACCCAACACAGGCTCCTTGAACATGAGATTGGCCTTGGTGGCATTCCATCACATATGTGGAAATCACACAGGAAAGTTGCTTGCTTGGACAATTCTATATCTCTTGGACTGGGCCCATCAGGGAAAGCATCCTTCCAAGCATCTGAAATGGCAGTCAGTCCTGCATCTGTAAAACTTTCCATAACATGTGTCATGCAAATGTGCATGATGTGCAGGAAACACATGATTAAATGGTCAGAGGCATCGAAATCCACATCACATGCAAGAAACAGGGTTTCAAGTTCCTTCATGCATGACTTGTTGTTGCTTGTGTTGTCTATGGTGAAATGCCCAATCTACCCAACAGCAACAATGTAAGTGATGTGAGACATGAATAACAAGACATAGTGCAATGAGACACTCACCTTCACAGTAGTCTTGAGAGGTGCACAAAGAATATGTAGAGGCTGTTGCATCAATGTCAATCATGATGGTTTCCAACATCATCCAGGCTATCCATGCATCTGGTTTTTGTCACAACAAATTCATGGACATTATCAAGACCAGCAACCTGAAAAACTGGTTCAAAGACCCTACAGGTGCAATTCAGCAAGTACCTGATGTTACACGTATGCAAAACAAAGACATATGACTATCCTTATTGTGCTTGAGGAGTTCGATGGTGTCCTGGAGTAGAGTATTGACTAAGACCAGTTAGGGTACAGTCCTATTCAGAGAGAAGACTCAAAGGGCTTAGCAGCATGTGGGTAAGATGAGCAACCTTCAGAGGAGCAAAGTCTTTGCAAGGCAGAAGAGCATAGAATTAGCTGAAGAGCTATTCTACTACAGAGGTAGGTATTTATACTACAAGGGACAAATAGAAGACAACAACATGTCATGTATCTAGGAAAGGGAATCAACAAGATGTATAGCATGTAAAAGGAAATACCATAAGGAGAAGAAGGAGTTCTATATATGTCCAAGAAAGGAATTACTAAAAGGAAAAGCAGAACTCTGTGAGATATAAGTGGAAATGAATAAAAGGGCACTGGAGTCAAAGGAAACTCCCAGTTAATCCATATAATGTGGGAATGTGGTAATTCCCATTAGAAGTTGAAGGGTAGATTGTCATGGGTAAATGATATGAAAGTGTTGTACCTAGACATAGGGGCTGCAGTAGAGTTGGCATTGTGCCAATGTCTGTCATAGTGAGATAAAGGAGCAAAGAAATAAATGTCTACACTAGCTTCTATCCCAGTGAATGCTTGTTCCAACAACTGATCCCAGATTAGAGTTTCCTCATCTGAATCCCAAGTGGTGGCACCAGCCAAAACCATAACACCTGAGCTTGAGCTGTTGCATGATGTTAAGACACACTGGGACTCTATGTATGTGATGATCAACCACCTCAGAGGTTTGTGTCTGGTGTATACATTCATTGGTAGTAGTTCAACCAGTCAACTCACTCATACTTACTTCAGGCCATCAACTACTTCCTTGCACTCCCCAATCAAAGGGATCTGAAAGGGTACACACTATCACCACTGGGTTGGCAGGTCCTTGAGGATTTTGAATACATCCTTCAGGTATGTATCTAATGTGCATTCAATCTAGCATGACTACTAAATACCACAAATAGATCCCTCACAAAGTCCAACAGCACATGTACAGTGAGAGTCTTCCTTGTCTAGGAATCTCTGTCCCTTGCCTGGAGCTCTTCATGACTGCTTGGGAGAATCTAGGGACAGCAAACCTTCACATGAAGCCATGGATTGATGCTGGCCTTGAATGGGGGAAGAAATATTATAAATGTATGGACAATACCCAAGCATACATCATTTCCATGTGTATGAGAGCAAACTGATATCTAAAGAACTTTGATGGAATAACTTATTTGTCCTGGATTAGGAATTACTGGGATCAGGATTACATTGCATTGGTGGAAGATGTGATCTTGAAATTGGTGAGTGAACAACCTGAGATATGGTTTTTTTTCTCATTTCAAACTAGATGCATGAATATTGTTTGATGTCTGTGACAACTCAGCAGAAGGTCAAGACCATTCACACAATTGATTCACTCATGGCACAATTTGGCATCAAGGATATGGGCATCAAGGTGAATAGTTGTTCCCAGAGCATGGCAACAGTGGATGAGGAGTACTGTGCATATGTCAATGGAGATCTTTGGGAAGAAATTTTGGATCCTTTAGGTTTTGGGAGGTATGGACTTCATTTCTACTTATCCTGTGTTGCATACACTCACCAACCTACAGAGTAAATGTGAATGCTATCCTACTGTTTTTCTGATTGCAATGGATTACCTTCTGATCCAGGCCTACTCTGTTCCCTGCAAATGTGTTTTTTCTTTGAGTGCTGAGACTGATATGAAAAAGTGCAGTCAAATCAGTCTGACACTGATGGAAGCCCTTCAGATGTTAAAGTATGATTTCAGAAAACACAGACTGACTTTCACAGAGGGGATCACACTTGATGCCTGTGATTTGTTGGAGGATGAGCATGAGGAGCATGGTGGAATCCCAGCCTTCACTCAGGATGAGGTTGTAGACAATGCTATAGGATGTGTCAGTCACAAGGAAGGAGACCACATTATAGCTGATGTCCTCTTTGTTGATCTTGACTGAATCTGCTTGTCTTTTCCTGTTGCATACTTCCACATCTCTGATGTTATGTGATTAGAGTTTCTGCCTCACCAGCCTGGGGCTTGTTTCTGTTTGAATTCATAAATTCTTTCAACCATTCATGCATGTGATCCATATTGATGGGAGATTCAAGATCAAAGAAGACCTTGGTTCTCATTCTATGTGTCAGTCTTTGTACATTGGAAGCATTGGAAGCTGAAAATTTCATCCAATTCAGGCACTCTATACCAGGCTGTTGATCTGATTGAAGACAGTCATACAGTTATCAAGAAGACCAGTAATCATTTGAGTTCCAGCAGTTGGGATGCTTTGCAACATGAATGTGTCATTCTCAGTCAGCTACATGGTATCCAAGGAGTCCCCAGCATCACCTGGTCAGGAGTAGAATCCGACCTACAAGTCATCATGCTTGAGGATATGGGACCAATGTTGCAAGATGTCTGTAGATTTGGTTACCTATTTGCCAGAGCAACTAGTGAGTCTCATGAGTAGTTTTTGAGTCCCATATTTACAGCTTGCACTAGATAATGTGCCTTGAAAACATCCACTCTCATAGCTATGTCTATGCAAACATCAACCCCAAAAGCATCATCATGGGTCATGCTTCCTCTGAGCAACACAATAACCAACTGTTCCTCTTTGACTTCACATTTGCACAACTCTACAGGGACCCACAAACCTATGCCCATATGCTGTTATAAAGCCCTATATTTTATTCCTGAAAGATGCTACTTTTCTAACACTTTTCAAACTTTTATTTAGGACTCCATCCTTCTTGTGGCAATCCTTGAAGAAAGCCATTTACCTGTATTTCGCTGATCACGTGACTCAATGTCACCTGATGTTTGTCTTTTGGTACGCTCCTGCAACAGTATAATTTCCTTCTGTCATGTGATCTGTCACATGTGACCACTCTGTGGCACTTGCCAATTGGCCATCAGTTGATCCTTCAGACTTCTTCCCAGTGGCCATCTCTTTGAATAACCCAGACCTTTTACCTAATGTTATTGAGATATGGAACTTCCCAGTTTCAGGCCCCTTGTTCTCTTTCTTATTGCAATGACTCCTATCTTTCTTCCTGTTCCCCCGATCGTGATCGTATCAGGAAGGCACACTGTGATCATGCAGTGCACCTTTACTCATATCCTTTTAGTCACGATATGTTCCCTTCATATCTTTCTTATCTTTTGTTTCCTTTTCGAGATTTCCAGGCTTGAGACCTGACAGACACTTACTATATCCAGTAGTTTTCCTTCTATGGAAGATGGTCCATGCACACTTGCTGGATAGTATTTAGTCTCATGTATTTGGACTGGGATTCCCCAGTCTTAGCTATTTGGAATATCATCACCCAGGTGTATTCTTCTAGGCTAGACCCCCTTAGGATATTCTGAGGGGCATACTGGGTAAATCTTCACACTTATACCTTTCACCCTTTTCTATCCTACCACACAACAATACCACCTTGAAGAGCAAAGACTTCACCTTTGAGGTTCGGAGATTCAACCTTCGACTTTCCATCTTGTTTCATATGCCATTCCACTATGATGCTTCCTTCATTGATCCTGGGCCTGGGCCTTTTTCCACCCTGAGTGGCCACTCTGGTGGTGAACTCAGCCATTGGGATGACCTCAAGTTGTTGGCATACCTCTTGATATTACTTGTGCAGGGGGCACTCCTATGGTTTGACCTTGAGACTCCATCAAGGGATGACTGGGACATATTTCAGCAAAAGAAAAACATTTTGGTTGGTCGACTTTGCAATACTCTACCTTCACCATCCATCCATCTCCTTTCCTATTCCCATCAGCTCTCCTTAAAGAGAGTATAAAGACCCTCTCTGATCTCTCATATGGAGGGATACAAGGTTTGGTGTGATACACAAGTGGAAGGCAAGCATACGACCAAGGCAGAGGCTATGGTAACCAGTGAGGAGAACACTCACTGATCTTGATCAAGGAATATGTTTGAGGTAAGGGCAAGTGGAGGTGTGAATCCAAGGATAGAATTCTGACTGAGGGGATATGCTGTATGAGCTCCCTCTTATATACCTATGTGAGGTTCTTATCTACTGATCAGAATGAAAGGATAAGAACAATAAGGGATAAGGATGAGTCATGTGAAATGACTAAAGATACAGTTGTATCATATGTATCATCTGAGTAATACATATCCTTATTGTCCAATAGCATAAAGGACTCTTATCTCACTATCATTTGAAATGAATAATATGATAGTGACTCACCTTGGTTCTAGTTCCATCCTAGAACCAGTATCAATCTAGATCCAAGTCTAGAATGATCTAGATCTATGATGTATGAATGATGAAGTCTGAATGATGTAAACATCATAGATCTCAACACTCCTTTATGCAAAAGCCTGACTACTCCTTCCTCCTCTCCCAATTCCATGGCATCCAGATTGCCATGTCTGCTCCTATTTATTCCATCCCCATGGACATTCAAGAGCCTGTGCCACAGGTGGATACTGTTGTAGCATGGACAGCTCACAAATGAGAGCATGAGCCATCTAATCCCTCATCAGTTGTGGTAAAATGGTACATTATCTGGCTCATATAGCATTACAACTTACAAACTTTTTTTGTTTTTTTTTCAGTCAATGTACCATAACATGTGGAATTGCCTGCAAGCAAACAGTCACAACTGCATGATATACCACATTGCAGTGCAAAGCCTTGATTGTGCAATCAATATATCCAACTGTGAAGCTTTGCATCAGAGTCTATGCACTGCATGACCACTATGAGCCCCACATGTACAAGATCATGGTGCTGAAACAGGGGATGTTACACTATTTATATCTGTGATTCCATGTACAAATTTTGTGTTATGTAGACCCAATCTGTATTGACATTCATCTGTATTGTATACTGTCTGACCTGTTAGGCTCAAGTTGTGGCTTGAGCCATGAAAAGCTCAGGCTGTGACTTTTGGACAGCTTGACTTATGTGACATAAGCTGAATTAAGGGAAAGCTGATATAAGCTGAAGCTGGCTCCCAGCTAGCTGAGCCAAGGCAACACTATCCCAAAGTCAGACAATGCTGTCTTGAACTTCTGGAGAAGCAGGACTTGCAACAAGAAACTGGATGGATGACAGGGTCTATATCTCTGCAGGAGTGCTTGAATTAGTGATGTACTATTATAGAGGAAATAGAAATGGAATGATTTTGACCATTTAAAGGCCTGTTCTTTTTGTCATGAACTGAAACTAATTTAGTTTCAACAGAATTATGACTTTCCCCAACACATCCAAATTCAAAGTTGAATCTAAAGAGAGTATAAAGACCCTCTCTGATCTCTCATACTGAGAAATATGAGGTTTGGTATAGTATGCGAGTGGAAGGCAAGCATATAACCAAGGCAGAGGCTATGGTAACCAGTGAGGAGAACACTCACTGATCTTCATCAAGGAATTTGTTTGAGGTAAGGGCAGGTGGAAGTGTGAATCTGAGGATGGAATTCTGAATGAGGGGATATGCTGTATGAGTCCCCTCTTATATACATACATGTGTGAGGTTCTTATCTACCAATTAGAATGAAAGAATAAGAACAATAAGAGATAAGGATGAGTCATAAGAAATGACTAAAGATACAGTTCCATCGTATCATCTGAGTAATACATATCCTTATTGTCCAATAGCATAATGGACTCTTATCTCACTATCATCTGAAATGAATAATATGATAGTGACTCACCTCAGTTCTAGTTCCATTCTAGAACTGGTATCAATCTAGATCCAAGTCTA
>JBBPMU010000657.1:0-16260 GCA_038090475.1 Wakefieldia striispora | reverse complement strand
GAAGACATGATAGTGGAAAAGGGTGTTTGTCAGAATGTTCTAGGGTTGCACCCTTCATATCGTATTTGATATGAGTCTAGAACATCGGAATCAATCTATGGATTGTTCCATCTGAGAAACAGTAGATCAGATCAAAGATCGATCTAAGATCAGGGTATCTGGAGATGAAGATCTGAAGATAAAATACCACTGATCTCGACAGTATGCTCTTGCCTCAGTATAATTTCCTTCGTCACATGATCTGAGGCACATGACCTCTTGTGGCACTTGCCAATTCTTGGAAGACAGGACTTTCATGGTGGTATACAAATTCCTTTCAGTCCATGTGATCCACCACACGTGTGATGACCTTCAGCCTACTTAGGTCAGCTGGACATCGGACCAGAGATTCTGTTCTAGACTTTGGGGCTTATCTTTGACCGTTACCCTGCGGATACCTTGGACCATGTTTCATTCTTCTTTCCACATTTTCTCAGGAGATTCCCAATTGTGATCGTATCGGAAGGCACATGCCACAGAGAGCTGTGCATCTTGTCATTTCCTCTTACTCATGATACACTCGCATCAGACAGACATTACTATATTCGGATTACCAGGTTTGACATCTGACAGACTCTTACCATACTAGGTATTCCCTCATTCAGAGGATGGTCTGTGCACATATCGCCAAACACTATTTAAGTAGTAGAGGATTCGACTGGTAACCCCAGTCTTATCCATTTGATCATAGGTCCCCAAGGCCTTTGGTTTTAGGTTTACTCCCTGTTCATTGGGTACTTGGGAATTTTATCTCAACTTCACTCACTTCCCACTCTACCTCTTTTCTCATATGACAAAAGTGATTCCCCTATCGACAAAGGGAAGTTCTTGCCTCAAGGAAGGACTTAAGAAGACAATGGCGAATTCGTAACCTGAACTTAGGGTTAGACTCAACCTTCGATTCTCCAATCTTGTTTCATACCTAATCAACTTCATTGACAAGAACCTGAACATTGTACTCAAGGAAAACTACACAAACTGACAAGCTGCATTCCACATCAGAATACAATGAAAGCTCAGAGTAAAGCAATCAAACCAGGTGATCACTCTGATCTCTAATCACCTAAGTGACTAGGCTTTCCCACAGCAAGGGCGAAAGGGCAGAGGTTATGGACACTAGGAGAGAGAAACTCACTAGTGCTTGATCAAGGTGGATCAAAGAGGAGGAGTGGTCCCTTTGTGAGGTGTGAAGTATGGAGGAAAGCAAATGAAGTTCACTGTCTGGTTAGAGAGCTCTGAGGGAGACTCTCTGTCTTATATACTGTACAGGGAGTATGTATGTATATAGTACATGGTCTTATCTATCTAGAAATGCTGTGGGTGTCCTGATAGGACGATAAGCAAAGATAACAAGAATAGAGAGATAAGTTATCTCTATATGAAATAGTGTTATCTGCCAATGGATAAGTAATCCACTATCATATGAAATAAGAAGACATGATAGTGGACAAGAGCGTTTGTCAGAATGTTCTAGGGTTGCACCCTTCATATCTATTTGATATGAGTCTAGAACAACAGAATCAATCTAAGAGATTGTCCCATCTGAGAAACAGTAGATCTGATCAAGATCGATCTAATATCAGGGTATCTGGAGATGAAGATCTGAAGATGAAATACCACTGATCTCAACAACATTGACTGTTATATGGGTGTGGAACAAAGACTTCACTCATAATCCTTTCATACTCATAGCATCGTCAACATCTAGAAGCAGAGTATTGGCTATTGCTCATAGGAGAGAAGCCCTCGTAAGCACAAGAGAACAGAGAACTGGAAGGGCTTAGTGCAAGATATAGAGTCAAGTGACCTTCGTCAGGAGCAAAGACTTTGCAGGCAGAAATGCATAGAATTAGCTGGGGAGCTAACTACCACAAGTTGACACTTTATATACTAAGGGGATTACCATAAAGGGGTGATGTGTAAAAGGAAATCAACAAGATGTGTTGTGCTGTGTGTATCATAAAAGGGAATCAACAAACTACATGTAAAAGGAAATGTACGTGTATAGGGAAATGCAGAGTCCCATATCCATGAAAGGAATCAGAGTTCCATGTCAAAAAGGAGAAACAGAGTTCTGCTAAGTATAAATGGAAAGAGATAAATGGGACTTCCCAAATGAAGCAAGTCAGAAGTTCAGGGGCATCCGTAAATGTGGGAAATGGCAGTGTTCCCATGTGAAGCCTGAAGGGTAGCTTAGAAGTCATATATAATAGGGTCATATTGACCACTATCAATGATTTCCCAAGTGAGGTCTCTATACGCTGTGGAAGAAAGATCAAACCAAGAGCGATCATAGTGATGAGTAGGAAGGAAAAATGTATCTATGTCTGTCTTGTCTTCACCCAGGAGCTGACTCCAGATGATTTCAACATCACATTCCCAAGTATCTTTGAAATCCATAACATTAGATCCCTGCTTGGAAGAATGATTCACTGAATCATTATCTTCACATGTGCTTGTCATCGAAGTCTGGGAGAGCATCATCATTAATAAATCATTGGGTCCAGAGAGGATGATGCTGTCTGTTGACAGGACAGTTTTGGGAGAAGTGTCCAGGATAGGTTTGAAGACAGTGGGTGCATCTGTAATGTGGGCATCCAGTCTGGAGGTGTCTGTAGGACCCACAATGATAGCAAGTATGGTGGTGAAAAACTTGTCTGGGGATGGGAGGGGGGATGGGGAGTGGCTTGGAGGAGGTGGGAGTGGAGGTGGGCTTGGTGAGTTCTGTGAGGGTAGTGAGAAATTCTCTAACCTCCCCAAGGTTGAGTGTAGGGGATGCTCAAAGATGTGGTCCAGGTCCAGCAGATCCCAAATGGGGCACATCCAGTCCAGACATGGATCATCAGGGAAGAGATTGATGGTTGGGAGAATATGGGGGAGGGGCGGCATCAACAGAGGGTAGGGAAGTGGTGTCCAGCTCATCAGGTCTGATAGGATAGGTAGGGATGGGCAGGTAATATAGGTCAGGTAATGGGGTAGAGACAAGAGGTTCATCCCAAAGGGTAGCTCTGAGGGAGCTCATCGGATGAGAGATAGTCCCATCATTGGAGAGGAGAGAGACTGATGAGGGTGGTGTGAAGGAGTGGTTGGATGTTGTTGGAGGGGAGAGTTGGGATGAATACTCCAAACTCAATATGGTCAAGGGTGTTGAGTATAATCCCTCCAGTGCCCTGGATGAGAGGGCTGCCACCCAAGATTCTCTGAGTTGGATTGGAGATCATTGCTGAATCCCTGAGGATAGGATAGAGTTGTGGAACACCTGGAGTAGGAGTGGGATGACTGTCAATTGAGAGGATAGGGGAAGGTTCACAAGATGGAGTGTGAGGGGTGGTGATGAGATGATTGTGGCATAGAGGATGTTTTGGTGGAAGTGGGGGAGTCTGTCTAAGAAAATAGGGATAGGGTCCAAAGTCAAGAGTAAAGCATCCAAGGGAATATCCAAGTATGTGAGGGGAGATGAAGGGTGTTATGGATTTCAAGGATACATGGGAACGTGACATCGAAATCATTTGGAGACAACTCTGGTGAAGATGATACAGACATGGATACGTTTTTCCTTCCTACTCATTCCTATGATTGCTATTGGTTTGATGTTTCTTCCACGGCGTATAGAGACCTCACTTGGGAGATCATCAATAGTGGTCAATATGACCTGCTATTCCATGACTTCTAAGATATCTTTCAGACTTTGCACAGGAACACCACCGTTTCCCATGTTTATGGATGCCCCCAGACTTCTGACTTGTTTCTACCGGGAAGTCCCTTTTATCTCTTTTCCTATTATATTTAGTGGAACTCCGCTTCTCCTTTTGGACACGGGACTCCAATTCCTTTCTTGGACATGGGACTCCGCATTTCCTTTTACGTGTATGTTTCCTTTTACATCAGGGAAATTTTAAGGGAATGATAATCAATGATAATGGTAGATAATGGATTATATGGAATTATAATCCATTATATACCCCCCTTTAAGGATTATATAGGATTATAATCTCTTCAAAATTCCCCTGATGCTATGCGTTGTTTGTTGATTCCCTTTTATGATACACGCGACGTGACACATCTTGTTGATTTTCTTTTATGTGTTGTCCCTTTATGGTAACCCCCCTAGTATATAAAGGGTCGACTTGTAGTAGATAGCTCCTCAGATAATTCTATGCATTTCTGCCTGCAAAGTCTTCACTCCTGAAGAAGGTTGCTTGACTTACCTCCTGCACTAAGCCCTTCCAGTCTTCCGTCTGTTGTTACTCACTGGGGCTTCTCTCTCACAAGCAATAGCCATATACTCTGCTCCTAATCGTCGACGACACTACGAGTACGAAAGGATCTCGAGTGAAGTCTTTGTTCCGCACCCACATAACAAAGGGGGAGTGACTGGCATAAGAGAAGGTGAAGGTGAAATAATAGAGGAGTGGGAACGAGAGTGGAAAGACTCAAGAATCATTCCAACCATCCTCCTCAGCTGTCCAGTCAGAGTAGGTGGCATCGGTTGAGTAGCAGAGAACAGGGGTGTTGATGTCGTGCAGGGAGATGATTCCAATAGAAATTCCATGGGGGGTGATGTGGAGGACGAAGAAGAGGGTGTCACGTGAGTATTGGAGTTTAAGGGCAAGAGCAAAGATGGTGTAGAACAAGAAAAAAGGTGAGAGTGGAAAAGACGAGGAATACAATGAGGGAGAAGGTAATTTCAATCATGTAGGGGAGGGGCACAATGGGGGAAAGGCCTTGGGGTGAGAGGCCTTATATAAGTTTAGGAGAGTCTTGGTGTGTACCAAATTGGATTGCGGTTCCCATGTATTGTCGGAAGAGGGATAGTCTTTCCATTTGATAAGGAACTGCGGATTCCATGCAGAGCCCCAATGTCCCATGATAGCTTTGACTTTGTATTCTTCTTCTGATCTGATAAGATCTGGTGGCAGCTGTGAGAAGCTAGGGCTGTGCTCATTGGTTTCCCTATATGGAGATAGAAGGGAGGCATGGAATACATTGTAGATCTTCCAGGTAGGCAGGAGTTTTAGCCGGTAGGAGAGGGGGGATATGACTTGTGTGATTTCAAATGGGCCTTCACAGTGAGGGGAGAGTTTTTGAGAATGGTAGCCAAGTTTAAGGTTCTTGTTGTCCAGCCAGACCTTTTGTCCAACTTTCCAAGGGGTAAATTTGGTGGTGATATGGGATTTCATATCAGTTTGGGCTTTCTGGTGGGTGGCAAGGGCTTCAATTTATGCTTTGTTGAGGTGGGTAAGGTGTTTCTCGGCTGCAGGAACAAAGGTGGTTTGGGAAAGCAGGGGGTAAGAGTGGGGTTCATAGCTGTACATGAGAGAGAAAGGGGATTGATTGGTGATGGAATGGGCATTAGAGTTGTGAGTGAATTCTGCCATAGGGAGGAGAGAGGCCCAAGTGGTTGGTTTTCCTTCACAGAAGATCTGAAGGTAAGTTTCAAGTTCCTGATTTACTCATTTGGTTTCTCCATTGGTTTGGGGGTGATAGGGGGTGGAAAGAGTGAGGTTGTAATTTAGGAGTCAGGCTAATTCTTGGGCAAATGTAGAGGTGAATTGAGGACTGCAATCGGAGATAAGTTTGTCATGGAGGCCAAATCAAGGGAAAACTTGAGAGAAAAACAGGGAGGTGATGCCTTTGGTGGTGATTGATTTCAAACAAGGGATATAAATTACCCCCTTAGTAAGACCATGGTTGACCATGACCATAATAGAATCATGGCCATGTGATGGGGGAAGATTGGTGGTGAGATCCACAGAGATCTGTTGGAACAGTCAAGTGGTGGTGGAGGGATAATGGTGGGGTCATAGGGTGGAAAATACTTTATTCACTTGGCAAGTGGTGCAACCAGCAATGAATTCGCTCATAAGAGAGAAGCCCCGATGAGTAACAAGAGATGGAAGACTGGAAGGGTTTAGCGCAGGAGGTAAGTCGAGTGACCTTCTTCAGGAGTGAAGACTTTGCAGGCAGAAATGCATAGAATTAGCTGAAGAGCTATCTACTACAAGTCGACCCTTTATATACTAGGGGGGTTACCATAAAGGGACGACACGTAAAAGGAAATCAACAAGATGCATTGCATTGCATGTACATATCATAAAAGGGAATCAATGAATGATGCGTAAAAGGAAATGTATGCATAAAAGGAAATGCAGAGTCCCATGTCCAAAAGGAGAAGTGGAGAGCCGCTAAGTATAAGAGGAAAAGAGATAAATGGGACTTCCCAGTAGAAATGAGTCAGAAGTCCAGGGGCATCCGTAAACATGGGAAACAGCGGTGTTCCTGTACGAAGTCTGAAGAATATCTTAGAAGTCATGGAATAGCAGGTCGTATTGACCACTATCGATGATCTCCCAAGTGAGGTCTCTATACGCCATGGAGGAAACATCAAACCAATAGCAATCATAGGAATGAGTAGGAAGGAAAAATGTATCCATGTCCATATCGTCTTCACCAGAGAGTTGTCTCCAAATGATTTCAACATTGCGTTCCCAGGTATCTTCGAAATCTGTAACAGTGAGAGCAATTAGTGGGGCAGCAATAGCAGAAAAATCTGCAATAAACTTTCATTAGAAGTTGCAGAATCTGATGAAAGATTGGACACCCTTTATTGAGAGATGAGACATCAACAATGATCTCATACCAGACTAATGACATTTCTAACTTCAGACTTCATCATTCATACGTCATATGATTCAGATCATTCTAGACTCAGATCTAGATTGATACTGAAACGAGATTGGTGTTACGTGGGTGCGGAACAAAGACTTCACTCTAGATCCTTTCGTACTCGTAGCATCGGCGACTACTAGGAGCAGAGTATATGGCTATCGCTTGTAAGAGAGAAGCCTGTTAGTGAACAAGACAGAGAGCTGGAAGGGCTTAGCGCAGGAGGTAAGTCAAGCGACCTTCTTCAGGAGCATGAAAGGGAAGAATGAAACGTTGTCCAAAGTATCCGCAGGGTAATGGTCAAAGATAAGCCCCAAAGTCTAGGTCCAGAAACTCCAGTCCAATGTCTGGCTGACCTAAGTAGGCCAAAGGTCGTCTCATGTGTGGGGGATCACGTGGACTGAAAGGAATTTGTATACCACCATGGGAAGTCCCGTCTGTCAGGAATTGGCAAGTGCCGCTGAGTGATCACGTGCCACAGATCATGTGATGAAGGAAATTATACTGTGGCAGGAGCATACCAAAAGATTACGTGAAGTCACGTGGTTTGAAATACAGGTTAGTAGGGGTCTTCGAGGACACCCTGTAGTGAATTGTGAAAGTGTCTGTTCAAAGTAAAGAGAAATCAGTAAGTAAAGCATCGTTGTTCAAGGAAAGGTCACGGATTCGTAACAGATACCAGTTCTAGAGTGGTTCTAGCACTGAGGTGAGTCACTATCATACATTTCAGATGATAGTGAGATAAGAGTCCTTTATGCCATAAGGATATGTATTACATACATGATATGATACAACCGTATCTTCAGTCATTTCTTATGACTCATCCTTATCTCTTATTGTTCTTATCCCTCCATTCTCATTGGTAGATAAGAACCTCACATATGTATATAAGAGGGGACACATACAATGATTCCCCTCAACCAGTCAATTGACATCCCATGTCCTCGACTACCTCCATTGTCTTCACCTCACCTTTAGTTCCTTGATCATTAGAACTGTGAGTAATTCTCCTCACAGTTCGACCATAACCTCTGCCCCGACTTTGCCTGGGACTTCCACCCGTTGCATATACAATTGGACCTCGTTCACTCAGATGAGAGACTAAGAGAGTTGGGTAGCTCCATCTCTTTAGATTATGAGCCCTGGTTGATCACTGGCCTTGACATCTTTACTTGCGCACTTATCTCCCTTCATCACTCCTTTGATCATGCCAATCATGGAACCCTTCGAGGTTTACTGGTTCACTCGCCTACTATGCTCATTCTACAAGCAATGATGGTATTAGCGGCCCATGAGGTCACTCAGATGTTTGCCAACATCTTTGTTTTATCCTTTGCAGATGGTTATCTACTTTACCATCTTATGCACACAGATCCTTTTGGTCATTTTACTCTATTCTTTGCCTATCATGTTGACATGAGTATCTGGTTATTGAACGTTTCCTTGACCAGGTTACCAGTCAACCAGGTACAAGAATTTCCCCTTGGCCCAAGGGAGAACCCAAGCCCTATATCTATCCAGAATCGTCCTACTGTTCATCCTGGAAGTCCAGCATGTTCTTTGCCTCAGGATTTAAACAACCCATCTCTGCTTTCCCCTAGACATCCACTCCATACAGGTTCATGTGACTTCCAACTTCTGTGTCCTATTTGTCATCATCCCTGTCAGCAACAGGAGATTTGTTATGGTGAACATCCTGATTCTCAGTGGCACCACCACCATGTTTATAGGGACGGTGCTCATTTCCATCATGAGTGCAGAGACTTTGCTTTTGATGACCACCCCATAGCTCCTGGATACCCAGGATACCTCTCTGTTCGCACCTCAATTGTGACAAGCCTTTGCTAGAGAGAGACATTTGCGCAACCCAGAGCACTTACATAGACTTGCAGCCACAGTCACTCGTCATCGAACGCCTTCACCACCACCTGCATATCTCCTCTGAAATGGAATGCACATCATCACCCACAATGAACTCCTCCCTGATTGCCCCTCGCACCCTTCCCCTCCTCGATCGACAAATGTCAAACAATCAGAGGACTCTGATCAAATCCATAGCCAGGAACAACCACCTATCTCTCCCCAGTCTCTCCTTTGACAGGTTGCAGACCACATTGTCTTGGAGACTCGAGACATACGAGTTATCGATAATGGGGATGGAACATCAACAGTGTTTTGTCCAGGTCCATATGGACTCCCAAGAGCAACAAGGAGATCAGATTGCGATCTTTCGAACCCCACGCCCCCTGGGCAACAAGATCCTGAACCAGCTGATGAATGACTTGGATCCCCTTCCAATATTTTTTGGATCAGATTGCACACCCTACTGGAATCAAGACTTTCCTCCAGCAGAGCAGTTGGTTTAACCATTTAAACTGCAGACTGCAGAGACCAACACCCTTGACGCATCGATCCTTCCCTGTTCATCGTACTTCCCATCAGAGTCACTCTATTCTATTTATACAGGTGCTGGTTGGTCTTTCCCATCTGAGACATACAACTCGACACCACCTGCTTTGACTCACGATTATGGTTTCGAGATCTACCAGAAAGATATGTTCCCAGATTTTTCTTTTTCTCAATGGATTAACAATTGGAGATGAGGGGAGAACTCAGTGAGAGATGACTTCATGGACTCTATATGCAACCCAAACATCAACGTCGACCCTCTATCTTGGCATAACGTCCACCATTTCGAAAACCCTCCAGCTCCTCCACTTCAAAAGTTTCACCATGCCATTGATGCTCAACTTCGATGAGAGTGGAAGAAGGACAAGAGTAACTCTCAAGCTGTTCATGCTCAAAGAGTACTCAAGTCTAAATGGGCTAACAATCCCAAGGTTCAAGAATGCTGCCTTGAACTCATGAAGGGACAAAAGCAAGACCAAGTTATATGCATGTCAGGATTGATATCACTACAGATGACTAGGTCACTGTATAGAGAAAAGAAAGCGTAGATTAGAGACTTGTATTATGGACTAGATTCTTGTAGAAAGTATTTCTTGGACTTGTGGATTTGACCAATAAAAGGCCTGTTTTTGAAGCGAGATGAAACGTCGAAGGTTGAACCTCAAACCTCAAAGGCGAAGTCTTCCCTTCTGACGGGGTATCGGCGAATTCCTGTGACACAAAGTCTACAGGGGAACCTTAGCCCAAAGCTAGAGGTCTTGGAGGACGTGAAGTCTCTCTGAACAACCAGTCGGAAAAGAGAAGGAGCGCCGTTTATCCTCTGGCTACGAGTGTAAATGATAAGAGGGATTTACCCAGTAACCCCTCAGAATATCCTAAGGGGGTCCAGCCTAAAAGAAAAATACCTGGGCGATATAATTCCAAATAGCTAAGACTGGAGAACCAGTCTACATGGGTATTCTACTTATATATGTCCGGCAAGTGTGCATGGACCAATTGTTCGTAAAAGGAAAGTGTCCGAGTATAGTAAAACGTACCATCGGCCATATCATCAGACTGGTATCCTATCTGGGGGTCATCCGCCATTCGCTGGATGGGGAACAATGAGAAGAGAAGAAACAGAAATGAAAAGGAAAGGGGAAACACATGTCCATGGAGATAGAAGATCTCCAAATCTCGTGAGAATGTCAATAAGTCCAAAAAGGGTTATTCCCAAAGAGAAGGCCACCGGGAATAAGTCTGAAGGTCTTGACCAATGGCCAATCGGCAAATGCCGCAAGGTGGTCATGTGTTATGAACCCTATATTTTATTCCTGAAAGACACTATCTTTTACTGACACTTTATCAATTTTACTATAGAAACCCTTTCTTGCGGCAATCCGATTGAAGAGCGCCGTCTACCTGTACTTCGCAAATCACGTGACTCGACGTCACCTGATGTCTCTCTTCTGGTATGCTCCTACGACAGTATAATTTCCTTCTGTCACGTGATCTGTTGCACGTGACCACTTTCACAGCACTTGCCGATTGGCCATTGGTTGATCCTTCAGACTTCTTCCCAGTGGCCGTCTCTTTGGGAATAACCCATTTTGGACTTATTGACTTTCTCTCGAGATTTCGGAGATCTCTTATCTCCATGGACACGTTTCCCTTTTCTGTCATCAGGATTATGCAGTTACCCGATCATGATCGTATCGGAAGGCACATGCCTAGGAGAGCTGTGCGTCTTACTCATCTTCTTTTACTCATGATACGTTTCTATCGGACAGACATTACCATACGAGGATTACCAGGTCTTACACCTGATGGGCACTTGCCATACTTAGTATTTCCTCTTTCGTCTCAGTTGGTCTGTGCGCACTAGCTCAGACATATATAAGTAGAGTACCATGTAGACTGGTTCTCCAGTCTTCGCTACTTGGAATCTATTCCCCAGGATATTTTCTTCTAGGCAAGACCCCCTTAGGATATTCTGAGGGGCTACTGGGAAACTTCCTTTATTCATATACACTCCTAGCCAGAGGATAAACAGGCACTTTCTCTTTTTACAACGATACCCCGAGTAGAGGGAAGACTTCGCCTTTGAGGATAGAAGTTCAACCTTCGACTTTTCGTCTCGTTTCATCACGTGCTCCAGATCACGTGACAAATGAAATTATACTGGAGTAGGGGCGTACCAAAAGTGAAACGTCAGGTGATATCAAGTCACATGATCTGCGAAGTACATGTAGATGGCTTTCTTCAATTGGATTGCCGCAAGAATAAAGGTTTCTAAGTAAAAGTTGTAAAGTGTCAGTAAAAGAGTAGTGTCTTTCATGAATAAAGTGTGGTTTTATAACAGTTTTATTTGCTTGCAATCGATGAAACTAATTAAGTTCCAACAGAATGTCTTTCTCAGAAGCATCTGAATTCAAACTCGAGTCTTCCCTCCTTGCCAAGATTCTGGAACTCACCAGACAAGCCACCTACTGTTACAAACGCTATTTTCCTTCCCTCAGACATCCACTCTTTTTTGGACTCTAAGTCCAACTATGTTGTTCCTTTCTCCAGCGCACTCTTTGATCCAGAACAATTACTGTTCTAGGACAAGGTACGCACCTCATGTCAAGGCTGTCCAAAGGACTGGATCCTATTGGCTGCCACATTTATGCTTCTCATTTTAAATCTCTGGCACGATCTGAGATCTGCCACACCTCATGTTACCAATTCATTTCCGCTTTATGCTTCTCTTCCATTCTGCCACACGCCACACACTTGACACATGTACTCAAGGCTGTGGTATTCTCTCATATTCCATGACATTCCAGTGTTATGATTTCATCATTCTTTATCGAACTTTTTACTTAACAAACCACTTCACTATGCTCAGCCCTAGAAGGCAAGCACCAACATGTAATTCGTGTCACGTGACTCGTTCACACGATCATGTGACGTCTCTCTTTTGGTACGCTCCCATGTCAGTATAAACTTCATTCTGTCACGTGATCTGACACACATGACCACCCTGGCACTTGCCGATTGGCCGATACGTTATCTTCCGCTCTTCTTTTGCCATTGGCCAGGCAACTCCTTATCTCCCTTTCCCATTAACACAGACGATATGACTCACAATACGCGATCTTCGCATCGTACGACTTCTCTCCTCTTTTTATCATTGGACGATAGAGTACGCACAGCATGGTCTTTGCACGATTCCCTCCTGTATATAAAGTAGCACCTTTGCGACTGGCAACCCCTGTTACGAACCCTATATTTTATTCCTGAAAAGACGCTACACTTTACTGACACTTTACAAATCTTTTATTTAGTAACTCCTTTCTTGCGGCAATCCGACTGAAGAGAGCCGTCTACATGTATTTCAAAAGATCACGTGACTCGACGTCACCTGATGTTCATCTTTTGGTACGCTCCTACTCCAGTATAATTTCATTCGTCACGTGATCTGGAGCACGTGACCACTGTGCGGCATTTGCCGATAGGCCATCGGTTGATCCTTCAGACTTCTTCCCGGTGGCCGTCTCTTTGGGAATAACCTGTTTTGGACTTATTGGACTTTCTCACGAGATTCGGGGATCTCTTATCTCCATGGACACGTTTCCATTTCCCTTGTCATCAGGCTTACGAGACTACCCGATCGTGATCATATCGGAAGGCACATGCCTAGGAGAGCTGTGCGTCTTACTCATTTCTTTTTACTCATGATACGTTTCCATCGGACAGACACTACCATACACGGATTACCAGGTCTTACACCTGAAGGGCACTTGCCATATCTAGTATTTCCTTTTTCGATTAGTTGGTCTGTGCGCATATCGCCAGACACTATTTAAGTAGAGTACCATGTAGACTGGTTCCCCAGTCTTTGCTATTTCGAATATACTCCCCAGGGTACTTCATTTAGGCAAGACCTCCTTAGGAATTCTGAGGAGCTTACTGGGAAATTACTTCTATTCATTTACACTCCTAGCCAGAGGATAAACCGGCACTCTATCTTTAAAGGAAATCAATCGATACCCCCGAGTTGAGGGAAGACTTCGCCTTTGAGGATTGAAGTTCAACCTTCGACTTTTCGTCTCGTTTCAACCCCAGTCTTATCTACTTGATTCTACTTCCCAGGGTAGGATTTAAGGATAGCTCCTCGACCACTGGGACTACTCTACTTCACCAACATTCCTCCCCTCCACGACTTTCAAGTATCTCTTCTCGCCGCGTTCATTGCCGGTAAACCCTTAGAACCCGGTGCCCTATCTCTTTTATCCTCTTCTGGTTATTTGAGTGCTACTTCGTATCATCCAGCCAATGGCGGAACTCCCTCTTATCTCTCTACCTACAATACAGTAGTCACATGATCGTAGGTTGTACAGTATATAAACCAATGAATATAGACCAAGGAACTCTAACAAAGTTCACTTGTAGTTTCTGCCTCAATACCCCACACTTCCCTCTTATGCTACGCTCCTAGATACGAGCTCATAAACTGTCACTGTCTTTTACTTTGGGGATTGTTCGCTCGTTTCACCTACTATGCTTGGGCCAGGAGAATAGAAGCTCTTTTCAGATCTCTGGATCTTTCTGGTTTTCTTACAGATGAATCTGATATTGCTTCCACCCTTAACATAGGAACTACAGATGTGACTAGCTGGAAGAAATCGGATCACAAGGCTCTTTCATACCTCATTTTTACCTCTGTGCAACATCTTGCCAATGAAGCAGGAGAAGAGCACCATTCTGAGAGAGTTGTGACTAAAGAGGCAAAAGATGGCAAGGATGAAGAATCCAAAACCATCTATTATGTATTCCCTCTGCCTCAACTACTGGGAACAAATGAAGAGAACCTTCACTGATAGAGGAATCACAGGACAGTTTTTATCCTTTACTAAAATTCTTTGCATCAAAATATGCGAAAGAACTGCCAGCAATGACATTGCGAAAATCAAACTTCATTTCCAGGAGATGGCGAATTCAGGCTCCAGATTTTCCAAGAACCACAAGGCCATGCTCATCATGGTCCAACTCCCTGATAATTTTGACAATCTCCATTCTACCCTTATCCAGACAGTCGATACCACCGACTTTGATGTCGAGACAATCACAGCTGCTATCTTATGAGAATGTGACATTTGCACCAGACACTCCTGACCTTTAGCTTCCTGTATCACTGAGGTTCAAACCTCATCTTCCTCCCATACCAACATCATTTGGAATGGACCACCTAAGAAACCATGGAAGAAACAGTCTACTACTCCATGAGACCAACCATCCGAAGGGTCCTCACCACAGAAACAAAGGAACCCTACTAAGATGAACAAAAAACAATGGTATGAAAAGAGGAGAGAAGAAAAGAAGCAGAAGAAAGGAAAAGGAAAGGCCACTGAAGTCATCGCAAACATGATGATTACAGAACCAACCTATGCATTGATCGAAGAAACAGCCTTTTATGGGCACATCAAAAGAGATTTCGATACCACTCTCCTAGGAAGGATGAGTGAGACCCCCCATACCACTTCCATCGAAGTTATACCTGATGAAGCAGACTTCAATTCTGATATAGCAGAACACGGTTGGGATGGCCTGTCCAACCCTATGGACATTTCTCCAGATATTCAGCCCTTTCTCAGAAGCAGGAATTCCTTCTCTATCTGAGGAATTACCTGCAGACACTGCTCTTACAGGTAGAAAGAACACCAGAAAGAGAAGACAGCCAAAGAAGACCACCTTCATAGTCAGAGGTCTAGTAATGGGTAAAGCTCTTCCTGGCACACCTGCTTCAGAGCTTCCACTTCCATCAAAAGCAAGATCCCCTTGGGATTTTTATGAACCCATAAACCTGGCTAGACAACACATGAAACATCATGTAACACATATGCAGTTGCATACACCTCCTGAACAGAGAGACAGTGTAGTGTTCCTGACTGATGAATCTAACATCTCTTCTTTGCTGTATACAGTCAGAACTTCTACCAAACACCAAACTGGAGACTGCTGAATGATCAACAGTGGTTGCACAGACCACATCTCACCTTATTTGGACGATTTTGCTCATCTTGGAACAAACACCAGATCAGTGACTGTTGCCAATGGTTCCTCAACAACACTTTACAGACCAGGCACAGTTATCATCTGTCCAAACAATCTACCACCCTTCCCTCTTCATGATGTTTGGTATGCACCTCACACCACCCACAGACTTCTGTCTGTACCAACATTGACATCAAACGGCTATAAATGCAACATTGAAGGCGAGACAACCATAATTTTGAACAGCAATGATTCTCCAGTAATACAGGCCACTGCTTTATTTCCAGAGAACAACCTGCACTGGTTTCAGTCATCACAGATCACTCCAGGGCAGATTGCATCGTTTATAGGTAATAATTCTTTTTCAACTTGGCATCTATGCATGGGACACTGCTCAAAGAACACCCTTCGACACCTTCATTCCCATTCCACTGGTGCACCCACCATTATCCTCCCCATTTCCAATACTCCCTGTAAAGGTTGTGCAGAAGGAAAGATGACAGATCAGTCATTCGGATCATCTTCAAAGTGTTCAGCTTATCCTCTCACACTTCTTCACACAGATCTTATGGGACCCTTTCCTACTGAATCTAGATTCCAGAAACAATATGTCCTTACCTGCATCGATGACTACTCTGGCTTTGCCACTTTAGCTTTCCTCTGGGAGAAATCCCAGACATTACAACATATCAAGGCAATTTTTACTTTTCTCAAGACTCACCTCGATCTTCGCATCCAATCTGTATGTTCAGACTGAGGAGGAGAATACATGTTGAACGACATCCAATCATTCTTCACATCCAGAGGCATTAAACATCAGACCTCTGTCCCTCACACTCCTGAACAAAATGGATGTGCTGAAAGATTCAATCGCACCTTGATGGAGAAAGTGCAAGCCATGAGGCTTCATACTTGTCTACCTAGGATCTTCTGGTGAGACGCCCTAGAGACTGCACTCCATGTGTATAACAGACAACCTATGATTCGACTCTCATGGAGAACACCCATCAGCAAAACCAGGGATGGTTGGACAGTACTGGACAGTACTGGACAGTGTCATAGTGCTCATAGTGAGGTCCCATATAGATAGTGCTTTCACAGTTACCATAGTCTATCATAGTGTTCATA
>JBBPMU010000656.1:0-16297 GCA_038090475.1 Wakefieldia striispora | reverse complement strand
ACACTATGACACTATGACACTATGACAACTATGAACACTATGATTCACTATGAACACTATGAACACTATGACACTATGACACTATGACACTATGATTCTACTATGAACACTATGAGCACTATGATTTTACTATGAGTACTATGACAAAAACCTGGTTTTGCTGATGTGTACAACTCGAAGCCCAACGTTTCCTATGTATTTCAGAATCTTTGGTTCAAAAGCATATGTCTTTGTACCACCTGAACAAAGACAGGACAAACTCTCTGTGAAAGCAGAAGAGATGATCTTCATTGGATACGAACCCCATACCAAGAGATGGAGATTTTGGTCACCAAGACATAGAGCCATAGTCTGTTACACGTGTGCAGAACAAAGACTTCACTTGAGATCCTTTTGTACTCGTAGTGTCAGCAATGACTAGGAGCAGAGTATATGGCTATTGCTTGTGAGAGAGAAGCCCCAGTGAGTAACAAGAGATGGAAGACTGGAAGGGCTTAGCGCAGGAGGTAAGTTGAGCGACCTTCTTCAGGAGCGAAGACTTTGCAGGCAGAAATGCGTAGAATTAGCTGAAGAGCTATCTACTACAAGTTGACCCTTTATATACTAGGGTGGTTACCATAAAGGGACAACGCATAAAAGGGAATCAACAAGATGCATAAAAGGAAATGTATGTGTAAAAGGAAATGCAGAGTCCCATGTCCAAGAAAGGAATTGGAGTCCTGTGTCAAAAAGAAGAAGCAGGTTCTGCTAAGTATAAGAGGAAATGAGATAAATGGGACTTCCTGGTAGAAGTGATACAGAAGTCCAGGGGCATCCATAAACGTGGGAAATGGCGGTGTTCCCATGTGAAGTCTGAAGATAGTCTTAGAAGTCATATATGTATAATAGAGTTATATTGACTGCTATCAATGATCTCCCAAGTGAGGTCTCTATATGCTGTGGAAGAAAGGTCAAACCAATAATGATCATAGGAATGAGTAGGAAGGAAAAATGTATCCATGTCCGTATTGTCATCACCAGAGAGTTGTCTCCAAATGATTTTGACATTGCGTTCCCAAGTATCCTCGAAATCCATAACATAGTTGCTACACAAGTGACCTTTGACAAAGAACACTTCCCATATTGTTCAAAAGCAGACAAAAACAAACCTTTTCTGATTCATGAAGATACTCCAGCAAGTGTCCCTGATACAGAAGAACAGACTACTGAGGCTTTGCAACCCCCAGCTAGACGCAACACTGTTCTTGTTATCCCACCAGGAAGAGAAAGTCCTCCGAGGACGAGATCCTCCATACCTCCTTCAATCAAGGAAGAATCACCCTGGAATCTCAGACTTCCATCGATCTTCAATCCTGTCAACCCTGATAGACCAGAAGATGATTATGATAATCCTCCTTCTCGACGTCCTACCTCTCCACTCTTTTTCCCTAGTAGTTCCCCTGAAGCTCCCACACAAGAAGAAGAACCCATCCATCATGAATCACCTCTATCTCCGTTATCTCCACTTTCCCCTTCACCTCTTCATCAACCAATTAAGAGAGAAGTGACACCAATCAGTCACTGCTTTCAGGATGCACAACAACAATGGAGAGATTATGATGATATGCCTCAGCATAAACAAAAGAAAACCACTTTCAGAGACATATGGGATCTACCTTCAGCAGGACCTTCAAATTGGTTTCCTCCATGACAATGACAAGAACCTCTCATTGAATTTTGCCAAGCTCCACATCAGGACAGGTGAACCAACATCCAAAGAGTGACCTTCTGATGACAGGCTACTCAAGTTCATCAACCTCGTATTCTCCCTGATAATGCCTATGGCGCTTGACCAACAATCAAGATTGAGAGAGATATCCAAGCCAGAAGAGAACCAATTCAGGAGGAACCTACTACTACTGTCAAACACGATGAGAATATGGAAAAACTGTTTACCAATGAGTGGATACGTCACATGCTATCTCAAGCAGTGATGACTATACCGAAACAGTATAGAGACATCCAGAAACTTCCAAAGGACAATCAATCACAATGGCAAACTGTCATGGAAGATGAATACAAGTCCCTCATTGAGTGACAAGTATGGACTTTAACAGACCTTCCAAAGGGATGCATACCAATCAAAGGGAGATGGGTTTTTGCTGAGAAGCACAATGGCAGAAAGAAAGCCTGCTTCATAGCCAAAGGCTACACCCAAATCTTCGGAATTGACTATGAAGACACCTTCGCTCCAGTCACTCGCTTCGAAACTGTTCGTCTACTTCTAGCCATTGTTACAGATTTTGAAGATACCTGGGAATGCAACGTCGAAATCATTTGGAGACAACTCTCTGGTGAAGATGATATGGACATGGATATGTTTTTCCTTCCTACTCATTCCTATGATTGCTATTGGTTTGACGTTTCCTCCATGGCGTATAGAGACCTCACTTGGGAGATCATCGATAGTGGTCAATACGACCTGCTATTCCATGACTTCTAAGATATCTTTCAGACCTCGTACAGGAACACTGCTGTTTCCCACATTTACAGATGCCCCTGGACTTCTGACTCGTTTCTACTGGGAAGTCCCATTCATCTCTTTTCCTCTTATACTTAGCAGCTCTCTGCTTCTCCTTTTGGACATGGGACTCCGCATTTCCTTTTACGCGTACGTTTCCTTTTAAGTGTTGTTTGTTGATTCCCTTTTACAATACACACTATGCAACATGTCTTGTTGATTTCCTTTTTACACGTCGTCCCTTTATGGTAACCCCCCTAGTATATAAAGGGTCAACTTGTAGTAGATAGCTCTTCAGCTAATTCTATGCATTTCTGCCTGCAAAGTCTTCACTCCCGAAGAAGGTCGCTTGACTTACCTCCTGTGCTAAGCCCTTCCAGTCTTCCATCTCTTGTTACTCATCGGGGCTTCTCTCTTACAAGCAATAGCCATATACTCTGCTCCTAGTCGTTGATGACACTATGAGTATGAAAGGACCTTGAGTGAATCTTTGTTCTGCACCCGCATAACAAAAGAATTAGCTCATCCCTTGATCCCTGCTGTTATGCACAGGATCTGCCCAACTTCACGCCATGTATCGAGCTCCTCCTGAAGAGAGCTCATCCGACGACAAATGACCACCCGCTGCTTCTCCCTATTCGAACCCATATCAATCCGCACATCCTTCTGGAACTTCCACTCCGCGTTCTCCTACTCAACCCAGACGATGAGTAGCCAGACCCTCTCAGGCCCCATCCCCTGACTCTCAACGAGGACCCCTCTTGAACGTTACTCCCTCCTACACACCCATCCCTTCTCCTCTAGGCTCCACCCCCATTCTCTCACCCCTCCAGTTCCAATCGACCCTCCCATCCTCCCAGCACACCCCGACCACCCATTCTCCTTCCCCTGCCCCCAGCTCTAGCAGCATGTTGAACCCCACCCAAGAAGAACTCAAGGCGGCTTGCCCAGAACCCTTCTCCAGCAAGAGTGAAGACGCCTCCCATTGGCTGTTGGCGATGAAAGCTTACTTCGCCATTAATGACACCAAGTATACCAACAAGAAGATCGTGATCACCCTCCTGAATCGAATGAACCATGGGAGAGGGGCAACCTTCTCCAAAGTATGGCTCACGAAGATTATGACCACCCCCATTGCCTCCTGGGCTGATACCCTTATCGAGGTCGAGAAGGATTTCCACACTGTCTTTATACCCCCTGGCCTCAAAGACACTGCGTGTATGACCCTCCACAACATCCGCATGGAAGGGAAACCTTTCAACGGTGACTTCGACACCTTCCACAGCACCTTCCAGCTGGAAGCCTCTAGGAGCAACATCACCGACCAATCTGTACTCAAGGATCTTCTTAAATGCGCTGTTTTGCGCCAAATTGCCACCATGATGACAGTCTTGGAGAAGGAACCTGTGACCGCGAATGACTGGTTGGAGAAAGCCTCTCATTTCTATCATGCAATTATCCACACTGACCTCCTTAGGAAAGGAGGTACTTCCTATATTGGATCGACTTCGTCCACCTCCCAAACCTGCAACCCTATGGCCATGGACGTGGTGTTACGATTTCACATTTCTTTCCTCGTAGCATTGTATCTTTTACTTATCAAGTCGACCTCTGCTACTTACATACTTCTACCAGTTGATCTTGTATTATTTAGTTCAACTTTGGAATTTCATCCCCAGGTGATTTTCTTCTAGGCAAGACCTCCTTAGGATCTTCTGAGGAGTTTACTGGGAAACCCCTTATTCATCTACACTCCTAGCCAGAGGATAAATGGCGCTCCCATCTTTTACTTGTTTGTTCTGGAGAGACTACGTGTCCTCCACGATTTAGACTCTGCGTCTAAATACTCTCTGTAGACTTTGCATCGCAGAACTCCCTGATGATACCCCGTTGAAGGGAAGACTTCGCCTTTGAGGTTTGAGGTTCAACCTTCGACATTTCCATCTCGTTTCACCTAGCTAAGACTGCCTACTCGAACGCGAAGTAGACGAAGACGCTCTCTGCCAAGTACTAGGGCAACTGGTTCTCACTTTCGGTCAAGGCATCCCCAGAGGTCCTCTCAGTAGGGCCAGTAAGGACTTTTAAAATCAAGGACAATGTCGGTCAATTATCCACTGACAACAAGAAAGAACTCCTTTGGTTATCTCCCAGGAGTAAAAGAAGTAGAGGTACAAAGATGTTACGAACCCTATATTTTATTCCAGAAAAAGACGCTACACTTTACTGACACTTTACAAATCTTTTATTTAGTAACTCCTTTCTTGCGGCAATCCGACTGAAGAGAGCTGTCTACATGTATTTCAATGATCACGTGACTTGATGTCACCTGATGTTTATCTTTTGGTACGCTCCTGCGACAGTATAATTTCTTTCTATCACGTGATCTGTCGCACGTGATCAATTCGAGGCACTTGCCGATAGGCCATCGGTTGATCCTTCAGACTTCTTCCCGGTGGCCGTCTCTTTGGGAATAACCCTTTTTGGACTTATTGGACTTTCTCACGAGATTCGGGGATCTCTTATCTCCATGGACACGTTTCCATTTCTCTTGTCATCAGGCTTACGAGACTACCCGATCGTGATCGTATCGGAAGGCACATGCCTAGGAGAGCTGTGCGTCTTACTCATATCTTTTTACTCATGATACGTTTCTATCGGACAGACATTACTATACGCGGATTACCAGGTCTTACACCTGAAGGGCACTTGCCATACTTAGTATTTCCTCTTTCGATTAGTTGGTCTGTGCACACATTCGCCAGACACTATTTAAGTAGAGTACCATGTAGACTGGTTCCCCAGTCTTTGCTACTTCGGAAATCATACCCAGGTGGTTATACGTTTAGGCAAGACCTCCTTAGGAATTCTGAGGAGCTCACTGGGAAACTTTCCCCTTATTCATTCGCCCTCCTAGCCAGAGGATAAACCGGCACTCTTTCTTTTCTCTCGCGATCGATTCCCGGGTGGGACCCGAAGACTTCGCCTTTGAGGTTTAGGGTTCAACCTTCGACTTATCGTCTCGTTTCAAAAGATTGGCTACTGCTGACTTCAAGCGTATGTACTACGCTCCCCCGAACCCACATCGGTCTTGGGAAGGAAGTCTCCGGGATGTCTTCTTCGCCAGCGCGACTACCTTGTCGCACAATATGCCATTCGATGTGGCTTACAAAATGTACGTCGAAGCCTATTGGAAAGCAGGTCAAGTCTTTCTTGAGGAGTTAGACCACTCCCAATTCAAACAAAAGGTTGCCAGGGACTATACGTCACCTGAAGCTGAGGCTTACTATAGGAAAAAGCTCGGACAAGAGGAGAAGAAGAAGAGAAAAGAAGAAAAAATCATAAAAAAGGTAAAAGGGGGGGTACATCCCACCCACAATAAATTTTCTATATTAACAGACATCCCTACCTTCGACTGGGACGAATCTTTCTCTCTCTCAGAGGTACCAACTCCAGTTCAAAAAACCTATAAAAAAGAAACCTCTTTCCCTTTCACCACTACCACAGACTTTTCCTTTTTCGACGAGCCTACATGCTCAAAACCACTTGGTCCACAACCACTACCAGTCCTTTCCCCCGTTTCTCATTCCTCCCTTTTTATTTCACAATCAGACATTATATATTCAAACTCTACAATACACTCGGGCTCCATCTCCTTGCCCACTAATGTCTCCTTTTATTCAGGATACCCACCACGGTGGAAGACAGTAATGTGCTCGTCCCTGGTGGACTCAGGAGCCACAAACACGTTTATAGACAAAAGGTTTTGTGAAGCTAATAGAATTATAGGTACCCCTCTGGGAAGACCGGTCAGCGTAGCCAATGCTGACAGTACTAGCTCAAGCATAGGAAAGATTACCCACAAAGCAAGAATAATTGTGGAAGTCGAGGGTCATCAAGAACCTATCAAAGCGTTTGTAACGAACTTAGGAACTCATGAAATTTATTTAGGATTTGACTGGCTTGTTTGACACAACCCAGAAATAGATTGGACAACAAGAAGGATTGAGTTTACTCGTTGTACAAGATACTGCAATGAAGGAAGAATACCAGCAAAGCTGAAGAAGACTATGGAGATACCCTCAAGAGAGGACGACTACAATTTATATAGCAGAACGATTTGGAACAAAGAAGAATACCAGGTCACGGACTCTGGCTGGCCTGATGAGAAGATTTCCTCCACATCGGAGAAGCGGGTCACAGACTATGGCCGGCCTGATAGTTGGAAAATACCGTCCACAAAATCTCGGACGAAGACCACAGAAAAATGGAAGATTCCCCATCACAGAATGAACAATGGATACCCCTACTTCCAAAGAGGGATGACAATTGACGAAGAAAAGAAGTACCTCAAAGAGAAGGTACCCCCATGCTATCACGAATACCTTGAGGTTTTCTCTGAACAAGAATCGGAAAGGATGCCCAGCCGAAAACCCTGGGATCATGCTATAGAATTGAAAGAAGATTTTGTGCTGAAGAAAGGTTGTGTCATACCGCTTTCCCAGCAGGAGCTAGACGAAGTCTCAAGTTTCTTAGAAAAAGAGTTGAGGAAGGGCTACATTCAACCCTCAAAGTCTCCCCAGACCGCACCGGTCTTCTTTATCCCGAAGAAGGACGGAAAAAAGCGACTAGTCATGGATTACAGATATCTAAACGAAGGAACAGTCAAGAACGCGTACCCACTACTGTTAATTCCGAATCTCATCGACCGCCTCCAAGGAGCGGATCTCTTTACCACAATGGATCTCCGCTGGGGATTCAATAACATCCGCATAAAGGAAGGAGATGAATGGAAGGGCGCCTTTGTCACACCCATGGGAGCTTACGAACCAACAGTCATGTACTTCGGCATGACAAACTCCCCACCCACATTCCAGACGATGATGAATGATATCTTCAACGACATGTACATATGCTTGCGTAATCATCTTCATTGATGATTGCATGGTCTATACCAAGGGGAAAACTAGAGAAGAACATGAATCAATAGTCAAAGAAGTCCTCCGACGACTCAAAGAAAACGATCTATTTGTCAAACCAGAAAAATGCCATTTCACGAAAAAGAAAGTCGATTTCCTTGGGATGGTCATATCCCAAGAAGGAGTAGAGATGCAGGCACAGAAAACGACAGGAATCAAAGACTGGCCGACTCCAACTCGCCTCAAACAAGTGCAGGGCTTCTTAGGCCTTTGCAACTATTACAGAAAATTCATCCCAAGATTCACCGACAAGGCAAGACCATTAAACGATCTGACAAAGAAAGATACCCCCTTTAAATGGGGAAGTGAACAGCAACACGCATTCGAAGAATTAAAGAAAGCCTTTGAAGAAGATACCTTCTTGGTCTTCCCAGACCAGAAGAAGCCAATACGCATTGAAACAGACGCATCGGACATTGCTATGGGTGCCGTCCTTTCGTCAAAAGGGGACGATGGTATATGGAGGCCTTGTGCCTTTATTTCACATTCTTTCAATGCAGCTGAACGAAACTACCCAATTTATGAAAAGGAACTTTTAGCAGTTATTCGGGTGCTGCAAGATTGGTGCCACTATTTAATAGGAAGAGACTCATTCGAAATTTGGACCGATCACAAGAATCTGGAATACTGGAAAAAACCTCAGACGTTGTCCCCAAGACAGGCGAGGTGGCACTCTCTACTACAAGAATTCAATTACGAAATGTGCTACAAGCCTGGGATGCAAAACGGGAGAGCAGACACACTCTCAAGAAGACCAGATCATGGTGATGTGGTCAAAAACCACAATGAGAACATGGTGGTAATTCCAAAAGTCTTTAACAAAAAATTCATTCCGAGAGATGCCGCCAATAAAGCGATGACTAACGAGAACTCCAACTTAAAGTCGATGAACCCTTTATGTGATACCTCCCAACCAGAGGAGAAGAGCTATGAAGCGAGGAACATAAAAATTACCTCTAGCTTTTTCGATCAAGTGAGGAAAGAATCAAGATCCCTGCAACAAGCAGATGTACCAGAAGAATTCCACTATGATACTAGCGAAGAGGTATACAAAAACCTTTCTTTTAAAGTTTTCATTCCCCGCTGTTTGCGGATGACCTTATTTGAACAGTTTCACGATTCCCCGCTCGCAGGACACGGTGGAAGGGCACGAACATGCCATCTCATTTCAAGATTCTACAACTGGCCTGGCATCACACGCGATGTCCAGGAATACATAGACAGCTGCAATGTGTGCGCCCTCACGAAGGGTAAGCAAAAGGCACCAGCAGGCAAAATGATACCCCTCGAGGTCGCCTCAGGCCCATGGGAAGATATTTCTATTGATTTTATTACTGGTTTACCCATTTCTAACGGATGGGACTCCATTTGTGTCATTGTGGATAGGTTTTCCAAGGAGGTGGTATTTGCACCTTGCTTGAAGAAAATTTCTTCTTTAGATTTAGCGAAACTCTTCAGAGATGAAGTATGGTGCCAACACGGCATCCCCTCTACGGTGGTATCAGATCAAGGACCACAGTTCACTTCAGAGTTCACCAAGCACCTATGCAAACTACTAGGAATCCAGCAAAAGCTATCAATGGCATTCCATCCTCAAACGGATGGTCAAACAGAACAGATCAACAGAGAACTAGAGCAGTACCTTCGCACCTACATAGCGAAGAAGCAAGAAGAATGGGCTGAGTGGATCAAACTCGCTCAATTTCAACACAACAACTCGCTCGGATCCGCAACAGGAACTACCCTGTTTGCTGTCACAAGAAAATACGCCCCAAGATTAGGCTTCGAAGGAGACCTCTCCTGCAGCGGTGAATTTGCGAAGGACTGCAAAGCCTTGCACGATCAAGTAAAGAGCGCTCTAGAACAAGCATGCCAACGGATGAAAAAGCAAGAAGATAAAAAGAGATCTGACACCCCGATATATGAAACCGGACAAAAAGTTTGGCTATCCACAGAGCATCTAAAACTCCCCTATGCCACAAGAAAACTGATGCAGAAATGGATAGGACCCTATGAAATTTTACAGATCCTACCGAACACGGTAACGCTCTGCCTCCCCAAGAATATTGCTATTCATCCTACAGTGAACGTTTCTAGAGTCAAACCATACAAAGAAGTCCTCCTGGGTCAAAAGAAGACCAAACCCGATGCAATAGAGGTTAATGACGAAGGATACGAAGAGCATGAGGTCGACTATATCGTTGCCTCTAGATTGAACAAGAGAAAACTCGAATACCTTGTCCACTGGCTGGGATGGGACGAAACAGACAGGACATGGGAGCCCGCTGATAACTTGCAGAATGCCCCCAAGAAAATAAAAGAATTCAAAAAGAAAAGTCCTGGTGCCCCACGCACCTTACATGGACTCGAGATGAACGAGTTTTTCTCTCTGTTTAAAGATTATTCAACAGATTTCGTCCTGAAAGGGACATGCTCTCGTATCGACCTCGAAGCGTTGTACCAAGTCGGGATGACTTGATTCTAAAGATGGGGTAATGTTATAAAATCATATTTTATTCCTGAAAGATGCTACCCTTTTTACTAACACTTTACAACTTTTATTTAGAAACCCTCATTCTTGCGGCAATCCGATTGAAGAAAGCTGTCTACATGTACTTCGCAGATCACGTGACTTGATGCCACCTGACGTTTCACTTTTGGTATGCTCCTACTCCAGTATAACTTCATTCGTCACGTGATCTGGAGCATGTGACCACTTTGTGGCACTTGCCGATTGGCCGTCGGTCGAGACCTTCAGACTTATTCCTGGCGGCCTTCTCTTTGGGTATAACCCGTTTTGGACATATTTGACTTTCTCACGAGATTCGGAGATCTTCTATCTCCATGGACATGTGTTTCCCCTTTCCTTTTCATTTCCATTTCTTCTCTTCTCTTTGATCCCCGTCCAGCGAATGGCGGATGACCCTCAGATAGGATACCGGTCCGATGATATGGCCGAAGGTACATTTTACTATACTCGGATATTTTCCTTTCACGAACAGTTGGTCCATGCACACCTGCTGGACATATATAAGTAGAGTATTCATGTAGACTGGTTCTCCAGTCTTAGCTATTTGGAATTTACTCCCCAAGGTGAATGGCTTAAGAGCACTCACCGGGAGCTGAACAAAAGCAGGGACTCCCCAAGTGAACGGGTTACAATCACAAGCAGGTCGATAGCTCAACATGTCCCCAGGTGCGATAGGGTCATCATGCTCACCACCCGCTGCTTTCTTGTTTTCCCTCACCTCGAGGATGACTATCCACTAGATCCCGCTTGCCAGGAGTGTAGGCGAAGGTGTCCATGATGAGGCACAGGTTTTTTGTTCACAGAAGCAGTATCCGGGCCACCCCCCAGGCCCATGACTTCCTGCGTCGTTATCCCCAGCTCCTAAACGTTGTCGCCGCTTTCCTGCCCCCACTGTGACCAGATACAGTCCTACAACTTTGGAATGGACGCTCCCGCAGTCAGGGTAGATGGTCAATGATCTCTCTTTCGTTTTCGGAGCAGAGCTCCATGGACTATCACGATATGTACTTTCTTGCCTTTAGATTTTCGGGACAAAAACCCTCTAGAAGGGGCTGATGTTACGATTTCACATTTCTTTCCTCGTAGCATTGTATCTTTTACTTATCAAGTCGACCTCTGCTACTTACATACTTCTACCAGTTGATCTTGTATTATTTAGTTCAACTTTGGAATTTCATCCCCAGGTGATTTTCTTCTAGGCAAGACCTCCTTAGGATCTTCTGAGGAGTTTACTGGGAAACCCCTTATTCATCTACACTCCTAGCCAGAGGATAAACGGCGCTCCCATCTTTTACTTGTTTGTTCGGAGAGACTACATGTCCTCCACGATTTAGACTCTGCGTCTAAATACTCTCTGTAGACTTCACGTCGCAGAACTCCCTGATGATACCCTGTTGAAGGGAAGACTTCGCCTTTAGATGACTCTCCTATCGACCCCCTTACTGCCTATGCGAAAGGCAAAGGACTGAAGACCCATCAAGCGATCTGATTGCTAGAGATGTTTTCAGACAAGTCGCAAGACCTCCCCTTGGACGAACCAGAACAAGAAGCCGAAGAAGATGTGGATTTTCAACACTGAGGAGTAGAGCAATGTCTACTTACTCAAGGACAAGGACTCCTGTACAAATAGCTCCTGTTTTTGTATCCTCTCCTGCTGATAGGGCAATACACATCCCAGTATCCCTTTATGCAGGAAGGACAGGAGAAATCATCGCCACCACTGCCCTCATCGACTCTGGAGCCACCGGATCTTTCATCAACCAAGACTTCGCTGTATGAAACTGAATCCCTCTCATTCGACTTGCCGAACCAATTGGAGCCAAGAATGTAGATGGAACCAAGAACAAGTCTGGAGAAATCCGCCACAAGGTATTTGTTATGAAACCATATTTTATTCTCTTGAGAGACACTACATTTTCTGACACTTTTAAACTTTTATTTAGATCTTCACCCTTCTTGCAGTGATCTAGAAGAAAGCTGTCTACATGTACTTCTCAAGTCACGTGACTCGACATCACATGATGTTTATCTTCTGGTATGCTCCTATGACAGTATAATTTCCTTCTGTCACATGATCTGTCACAAGTGACCACTTCGTGGCACTTGCCAATGGGCCGTCAGTCGAGACTTCAGACTTATTCCCGGTGGCCATCTCTTTGGGAATAACCCTTTTTGGACATATTGACAATTCTTATCTTTAGTCATTTCCTCTTACAATGTTATCCGATCATGATTGTATCAGAAGGCACATGCCATAGAGAGCTGTGCAGTTTGTCATTTCCTCTTTGTCACGATACATGCTTATCACACAGGACTTTCCCTTTACAGATATTTCTAGATACGCACAGCTTGGTCCATGCATGATACCTTGTACTATATAAGTAGTAGACGCATCGACTGGTAACCCCAGTCTTTGCTATTTGGAATTTCATCCCCAGGTGATTTTCTTCTAGGCGAGACCCCCTTAGGACATTCTGAGGGGCTACTGGGAAACTCTATTCATTTACACTCTTAGCCAGAGGATAAACAGCGCTCCTTCTTTTTCTCTTGTCATGGTACAGGACTTTGTGTCCTATGGTCCTTGACTTTGTGTCAGGACATCCCCTGTTGACTGTGTGTCACAGGATTCCGTTGAAGGGAAGACTTCGCCTTTGAGGTTTGAGGTTCAACCTTTGACATTTTGTCTCATTTCACCTAGCAAAGACTACCTACTCGAATGCAAAGTAGACAGGACACTCTCCGCCCAGTACTAGGGCAACTGGTTCTCTTTATTTGGTCAAGGCGTCCCAAGAGGTCCTCTCAGTAGGGCCAGTAAGGACTTTTATACTAGGACATGTCAGCCAACTACCTGCCAACTACAAGAAAAAACTCCTTTGGTTACCTCCCAGGAGTAAAAGAAGTAGAGGTACGAAGATTGGCTACTGCCAACTTCAAGCGTATGTACTACGCTTCCCCAAATCTGTATCAATCTCGGGAAGGAAGTCTCCAGGATGCCTTCTTCACCAGCACGACGAAGCTGTCACACAATATGCCGTTCGATGCGGCTTACAAAATGTACATCGAAGCCTATTGGAAAGCAGGTGAAGCCTTTCTAGCAGAACTGGACCAGACCTGCTTTAGACAACAGGTCACCAGGGACTATAAGTCACCTGAAGCCAAGGCCTACTATAGGAAAAGGCTTGGACAAGAAGAGAAGAAAGAAAAGAAAAGAAGAGAAAAAACCATAAAAAAGGTAAAAGGGGGGGTCAACCCTTCCCACAATAAATTTTCTATTTTATCAGATATCCCTGTTTTCAATTTTGATGATTCATTCTCTTTATCAGAGGTACCTACACCCACTTTTAAAACAAACAAAAAAGAAACCTCCCTCCCATTCTCCACAACAACAGACTTTTCATTTTTTGACAAGCCCTTGCACTCGAAACCACTTGGTCCATGACCACTACCCATCCTTTCTCCAGTTTCCCACGCTTCTCTCTTTATCTCACAATCAGATATTATTTATTCAAACTCTATGATACACTCAGGCTCAATCTCGTTGCCCACTAATGTTTCCTTTTATTTAGGATACCCACTTCGGTGGAAGATGGTGACTTGCTCGTCACTCGTAGACTCAGGAGCAACGAACACCTTTGTCGATAAAAGGTTCTGTGAAACTAACGGTATTATAGGTACCCCATTGGGAAGACTGGTCAGTGTCTCTAATGCTGACAGTAGCAATTCAAGTATTGGAAAGATTACCCACAAAGCAAGAATTATTGTGGAAGTCGAGGGTCATCAAGAACCCATCAAAGCATTTGTCACCAATTTGGGTACTCACGAAATCTACTTAGGATTTGACTGGCTTGTTCGACACAACCCAGAAATCAATTGGATTACAAGGAGAATAGAGTTTTCTCGTTGCACAAGATACTGCAATGAAGGCAAGGTACCAGCACGGCTGAAGAAGACTTTGGAGATACCCTCAAGAGAGGACGACTATGTTTTACATATTTTCTAGAACAATATGGAACAAAGAAGAATACCAGGCTATGGACTCTGGCCAGCCTGATGAGAAGATTTCCTCCATGATGGAGAAGCAGGTTATGGACTATGGCCAGCCTGATAGTTGGAGAATACCATCCTTGAAACCTCGGACAATGACCACAGAGAAATGGAGAATACCCCATCATGGGATGAACAACGGATACCCCTACTTTCAAAGAGGGATGACATTTGATGAAGAAAAGAAGTACCTCAAGGAGAAGGTACCCCCATGTTATCACGAATATCTCAACGTTTTCTCCGAACAAGAATCGGAAAGGATGCCCAGCCGAAAGCCCTGGGATCATGCTATAGAGTTGAAATAAGATTTCATGCCAAAGAAAGGCCAGTCATACCACTTTCCCAGCAGGAGCTGGATGAAGTTTCAAGCTTTATGGAAAAAGAGTTGAAGAAGGGCTACATTCGTCCTTCCAAGTCCCCCCAGACAGCCCCAGTGTTCTTCATCCCAAAAAAGGATGGAAAGAAGTGACTAGTCATGGATTACTGTTATCTCAATGAAGGAACAATCAAAAACACATACCCACTGCCGTTAATCCCCAACCTCATCGATAGGTTGCAAGGCGCCGATCTGTTCACAATGATGGACCTCAGATGGGGTTTCAATAACATCAGAATCAGAGAAGGCAACAAATGGAAAGGAGCATTTGTCACACCCATGGGAGCTTACAAGCCAACAGTGATGTATTTCAGCATGACTAACTCTCTGCCGACATTCCAGACAATGATGAACGACATCTTTAACGACATGTATGCATCCATAATCATCTTCATCGATGATTGCATGGTCTACACCAAAGGGAAGATGAAGGAAGAACATGAATGAATAGTAAAGGAAGTCCTTCGACGACTCAAAGAAAACAACTTATATATCAAACCAGAGAAGTGCCACTTCTCAGAAAAAAGAGTAGATTTCCTTGGGATGGTCGTATCTTGGGAAGCAGTGGAAATGCAGTCGAAGAAAACTGCCGGAATTATGGACTGGCTGATGCCCACTCAGTTGAAACAAGTGCAGGGCTTCTTAGGCCTCTGCAATTATTATAGAAGATTCATTCCAGGATTCGCCAACAAGGCAAGACCCCTTAACGATCTAACCAAGAAGGATACCCCCTTCAAATGGGGAAGTGAACAACAAAAAGTGTTCGAAGACTTGAAGAAGGCGTTCACAGAAGATACTCTCTTGGTGTATCCCGACCAGAGAAAGGTGATCCGAGTAGAAATGGATGCATCAGATATAGCCATGGGTGCTGTCCTCTCAATAAAGGACAAAGACGGTATATGGAAGCCTTGTGCTTTCATTTCTCATTCTTTTGACTCAGTGGAAAGGAACTATCCTATTTATGATAAAGAACTTCTAGCAGTAATACAGGCGTTGCAAGATTGGCACCACTACTTAATTGGAAGAGACTCATTCGAAATTTGGACAGATCACAAAAATCTGGAGTACTGGAAGAAACCCCAGACGTTATCCCCAAGACAGGCAAGATGGCACACGTTACTACAAGAGTTCAATTATGAAATGTGCTACAAGCCTGGGACGCAAAACGGGAGAGCAGACGTGCTCTCAAGAAGACCAGATCACAGTGATGCTGTAGAAAACCACAATGAAAACGTGGTGGTAATGCCGAACGTTTCTAAAAAGAAATTTATTCCAAGAGATGCCACCTATAAGGTGATGACTAACGAAGATTCTGACTTAAAGTCAATGAACCCCCTAGGAGATACCTCCCACCCAGAGGAGAAGAGCTATGAAGCAAGGAAAGTCAAACTTACCTCCAGCTTTTTTGATGAAGTAAGAAGAGAGTCAAGATCCCTGCAATGAGCAGATGTACCAGAAGATTTCCACTATGATGCTAGCGAAGAGGTATATGTACAAAAACCTTTCCTTTAAAGTTTTCATTCCCTGCTCGCTGCGGATGACTTTATTTGAACAGTTCCACAACTCCCCACTGGCAGCACATGGCAGAAGGGCACAAACGTGTCACTTAATTTCTAGATTTTATCACTGGCCTGGCATCACACGAGAAGTCCAGGAATACATAGATAGCTGCAATGTGTGCGCCCTCATGAAGGGTAAGCAAAAGGCACCAGCAGGCAAAATGATACCCCTCGAGGTTGCAGCAGGCCCTTGGGAAGACATTTCCCTCGACTTTATTACTGGGTTACCCATTTCTAATGGATGGGATTCGATTTGTGTTGTGGCTGACAGGCTTTCCAAGGAGGCGGTATTCTCACCTCGCTTGAAGAAGA
>JBBPMU010000655.1:0-16335 GCA_038090475.1 Wakefieldia striispora | reverse complement strand
CATCAGAATCAATCTATTGATTGTTCCATCTGAGAAACAGTAGATCAGATCAAAGATCGATCTAAGATCAGGGTATCTGGAGATGAAGATCTGAAGATGAAATACCACTGATCTCGACACATATTGGGAATGCTGTGGCTAGTTAAGGTAAACCCCTGGATAGACTGGACCAACCAGACCATTGAATTCGACGACGGACAGAAAGTTCGACACCATGACGACCCTCTAAGGGAAGTGCAAGCCTACCTTATATGATTTATCAACAAAAGCCCGGATGTGGTATCCAAGGCCAACTACAATGCTAGGCAGCGAGCCATCAAACAGTGTTTCCAACAAAAAGCACGTGAAGCTGGAATCCTACTGGAAGTGACCCAGAAGGTAACCCTATCGACCACGATTGCAGCACAGAAGAAGGCCCCACAGGTAGTGCTGCCCGATGCGTTCAAAGACTATAAGAAGGTATTTGACGAACCGGAGGACGGTTTTATTCCTCCATCCTGCAACTTCGACCACACCATCAAACTCAAGGACTCGTTCACCCCACGCAAAGCCAAGCCGTACTCCCTGAATCCGGAGGAAATGAAGGCTTGTAAAGATTTTATTGACGAACATTTGACCAAAGGCACCATCTGCCCATTGAAATCCCCTCAGGCTGCCCCTTTCTTTTTCGTTGCCAAGAAGGACGGAAAGCTCTGACCCTGCCAGGACTATCGATATCTCAACGAACATACGGTCAAGAATGCCTACCCCCTCCTGCTTATCCCCAACCTCATGGACAAACTCTGAGGATCGAACATCTTTACCAAGATGGACATCTGATGGGGGTTCAACAACATTCGCATCAAGGACAGTGACCAATGGAAAGCCGCTTTCATCACTCCATTTGGTCTCTATGAACCCCTTATTATGTTCTTCAGGATGTGCAACGGTCCTCTGACTTTCCAGGCATTCATGGACCATTACTTTGGTGACATGATGACCGAAGGCTGGCTCATCATCTATATGGACGACCTCTTGATCCACACCAAGGACGATCAAGACCTCCATGACGAATGGACCTGTCGTGTTTTGGAACGAATGGCGGAACTCTGCCTACACCTCAAACTGGAAAAGTGCTCTTTTTCACAGAAATCCGTTGATTTTCTAGGAATGATCATTGCTGAAGGCAAAATACAAATGGACCCCACCAAGCTTTCTGCCATCAAGTCTTGGGTTCCCCCGACTTCCATCAAAGGTGTCCGATCTTTTATCAGATTTTGCAATTTCTACAGGAAATTTATTGCCGACTTCTCGGCCATCACCGCCCCCCTTATCGCACTCACCAAGAAATCTGCCACCTGGGAATGGAAGGACGACCAACAATGACCGTTTGACAAACTAAAGGAGAAGTTCCTCTGTTTACCCGTCCTGTCCATGCCAGACCCCCAGCACCCTTTCACTGTCATGACCGACGCTTCTCTCACTGGAGCAGGCGCAGTCCTCATGTAAAAAGACATCAATGGCGACCTCCACCCATGCTCCTACTTCTCTTGCATGTTCACCCCCACCGAGCGCAATTACAACATCTACGACCGTGAACTCCTTGCCGTCATCAAGGCCCTCGAGGAATGGTGCCAATACCTTAGCGGTACTCCTCACCCCATAACCATCATTACCGACCACAAGAACCTGGCCTATTTCAAGGAACCTCACAAACTCACTCACCGTCACGCCCGCTGGATGCTCTTTTTACAGGACTTTGACATCCTCTATGATACCTGCCTGGGTTCATTCATGGGCCCTGCCAATGCCCTCTCCAGAAAAGACTTCATCGACACTTCCGAGGATAACCAGGACGTTGTCCTACTCGACCTGGAACACTTCATTAACACCATCGACACTGACCTCGCTGACAAAATCACCAAATCGACCCCCAACGATCCCCTTGTTCAGAAAGCCATGCTCGCCCTTCAGCATGACAGTTCCCTATTCCCCAGAGCCTCACCTAAAGACTGGGAATTCCATGAAGGATCCCTTTTCTTCCAAGGGCGACTCTATATCCCCGACTCTGCCCAGAAGGAACTCGTCACTTCTATCCACGATTCTCCTGCCGCCGGACACCCCAGCTATTTTCACCTCCTCCATCTCCTCCGACGGGATTATTGGTGGCCTGGAATGGCTACCTTTGCTCACAAATTTATTGCTGGTTGTGCCACCTGCCAGGCCAACAAGGTTATCACCCACCCCATGACTCTGCCTTTATCCCCGATACCCTCCAAAGCGACCCGCCCCTTTCAGCAAATCTCAGTTGAGCTCATCACCAATCTTCCCCTGTCAGACGGCCATGATTCTATTATGGTCATGGTCAACCATGGTCTTACAAAGGGGGTAATTTACATCCCTTGCTCAAAATCTATCACCGCTGAATGTTACGGATTTCGAAGATACTTGGGAACGCGACGTGGAAACCATATGGAGACAACTCCTTGGTGAAGAAGATACGGACATGGATACGTTTTTCTTTCCTACTCATTCCTATGATTGCTACTGGTTTGATCTTTCTACCACGGCGTATAGAGACCTCACTTGGGAGATCATTGACAGTGGTCAATATGACCCTTTGTTCCATGACTTCTAGGTTATCTTCAGACTTTGCACGGGAACACCGCCGTTTCCCACGTTTATGGATGCCCCCAGACTTCTGACTCGCTTCTACTGGGAAGTCCCTTTTGTCTCTTTTTCATTTATACTTAGTGGCTCTCCGCTTCTCCTTTTGGACATGGGACTCCTTTCCCTTTCTTGGACACGGGACTCCGCATTTCCTTTTACGCATACGTTTCCTTTTATGCATCCTTTGTTGATTTCCTTTTACGATACACGTGACGCAATGCGTCTTGTTGATTTCCTTTTATGCGTCGTCCCTTTATGGTAACCCCCCTAGTATATAAAGGGTCGACTTGTAGTAGATAGCTCTTCAGCTTATTCTACGCATTTCTGCCTGCAAAGTCTTCGCTCCTGAAGAAGGTTGCTCGACTTACAATCCTGCGCTAAGCCCTTCCAGTCTTCCGTCTCTTGTTACTCACTGGGGCTTCTCTCTCACGAGTGATAGCCATATACTCTGCTCCTGGTTGTTGACGACACCACGAGTACGAAGGATCTCGAGTGAAGTCTTTGTTCCGCACCCACGTAACAAAAGAATAAGCTCGTCCCTTGATCCCTGCTACTACGCACGGGATCCGCCCAACTTCATGCCACGTATCGTTCTCCTGCTTCGGAGGACTCCTCTGACGACGAATGACCACCTGCTGCTTCTCCCTACGCCAACCCTTACCAGTCCGCACGACCCTCTGGAACTTCTTCCCCGCGTTCCCCTACTCAGCCCAGACAACGAGTAGCCGGCTCCTCTCAAGTCCCTTCCCCTGATACTAGATGAGGACCCCTCCTGAACATTACCCCTTCCTTTACTCCCATCCCGTCTCCCCTAGGCTCCACCCCCGCTCTCTCTCCCCTCCAGTTCCAATCAACTCTCCTGTCTTCCCAGCACACCCCGACTACTCGTTCCCCATCCCCTGCCCCTAGCTCTAGCAGCATGTCGAACCCCACCCAAGAAGAATTGAAGGCGGCTTGCCCGGAACCCTTCTCTGGCAAGAGTGAAGACGCCTCCCGCTGGCTGTTGGTGATGAAAGCTTACTTCGCCATTAACGACACCAAGTACAACAATAAGAAGATCACGATTACCCTCCTGAATCAGATGAACCATGGGAGAGGGGCAACCTTCTCCGAAGCATGGCTCAACAAGATTATGAACGCCCCCGTCGCCTCCTGGGCCAATACCTTGATCGAGGTTGAGAAGGACTTCCGCACCATCTTTATACCCCCTGGCCTCAAAGACACCGCGCGTATGACCCTCCACAACATCTGTATGGAAGGGAAACCTTTCAATGGCGACTTCAACGCCTTCCGCAGCGCCTTCCAACTGGAAGCCTCCAGGAGCGACATGATCGACCAATCTGTTCTCAAGGATCTTCTTAAACGCGCTGTTTCGCACCAACTTGCGACTATGATGACAGCCTTGGAGAAGGAACCCGCGACCGCGAATGACTGGCTGGAGAAAGCCTCTCATTTCTACCATGCGATTGTCCGCAACGACCTCTTGAGAAGAGGAGGTACTTCTTATATCAGATCAACCTCGTCCACCTCCCGAACCCGCGACCCTATGGCCATGGACGTGGACTATGTCTCTTTATCCCCGGCAGAACGATCCGACCATATCAAGAACAAGAAGTGCTTCATTTGCCACCGTGTCGGCTGTTTCGCCGGCAAACATCGTAACGGGCAGAACCGTCGTTCTCCCCCACAGAATATTAGGATGGCCGAAGAAGACCTCCCGACCGACCCCCTCTCCGCCTATGCCAAGGCTAGAGGAATGAAGGACCATCAAGTTATCCGATTACTTGATCTGTTTTCGGACAAGCCCTTGACTCAAGACCGCTTGATGGATGAAATCCAACAGATCACTGAAGAAGATGAGGATTTTCAACACTGAGGAGTAGAGCGACGTCTACTTCCTCAAGGACAAGGACTCCTGTACAAATAGCTCCAGTTTTTGTATCATCTCCTGCTGATAGGGCAATACACATCCCTGTATTCCTTTATGCAGGAAGGACAGGAGAAATCATCGCCACCACCGCCCTCATCAACTCCGGAGCCACTGGATCCTTTATCGACCAAGACTTCGCCATACGAAACCGAATCCCCCTTATTTGACTCACCGAACCAATTGGAGCCAAGAACGTAGATGGAACCAAGAACAAGTCTGGAGAAATCTGCCACAAGGTATTCATCACCTTGCGCTACGCTGACACAGAACACCAACAGGAACTTATGGTGATCAACTGTGGATCCCAAAATGTCATTCTGGGAATGCCGTGGCTGGTAAAGGTAAACCCCCGGATCGACTGGACCAACCGAACCATCGAATTCGAAGGTGGACAGAAAGTTCGCCAACATGACGACCCCCTGAGGGAAGTGCAAGCCTACCTCATCCGATTTATGGACAAGGACCCGGATCAAGTATCCTGGGCCAACTATGATACCAGGCAGAGAGCCATCAAACAACGCTTCCACCAAAAGCTCCATGAAGCAAACATCCTACCGGAAGTGATCCGAAAGGTAACCCTGTCGACCACAATTGCCACACAAACAAAGGCCACACAAGTAGTGCTGCCCGACGCATTCAAGGACTACAAGAAAGTATTCAACGAACCAGAGGAAGGTTTTATCCCTCCATCTCACGACTTCGACCATGCTATCGAACTCAAGGACTCGTTTACCCCGTGAAAGGCCAAGCCATACTCCCTCAACCCAGAAGAGATGAAGGCCTGCAAGGACTTCATTGACGAACATCTCGCCAAAGGTACCATTCGCCCATCGAAATCCCCTCAAGCCGCCCCCTTCTTTTTCATTGCCAAGAAGGACGGAAAGCTCCAACCCTGCCAGGATTATCGATACCTCAATGAACACACGGTCAAAAACACCTACCCTCTCCCTCTTATCCCCGATCTCATGGACAAACTCCGCGGATCAAACATCTTTACCAAAATGGATGTCCGATGGGGGTTCAACAACATCCATATCAAGGACGGCGACCAATGGAAAGCAGCATTCATTACTCCATTCGGCCTTTATGAACCCCTCATCATGTTCTTAGGAATGTGCAATGGTCCCCTGACATTCCAGGCCTTTATGGACCACTACTTTGGCGACATGATGACTGAAGGATGGCTAATCATCTACATGGACGACCTCCTGATTCACACTAAAGATGATCAGGATCTTCACGACGAACGGACCCATCGTGTTTTGGACCAAATGGCGGATGTTACATGGGTGCGAAACAAAGACTTCACTCGAGATCCTTCGTACTCGTGGTGTCGTCAATGACCAGGAGCAGAGTATATGGCTATCGCTTGTGAGAGAGAAGCCCCAATGAGTAACAAGAGACAGAAGACTGGAAGGGCTTAGCGCAGGAGGTAAGTCGAGCGACCTTCTTCAGGAGCGAAGACTTTGCAGGCAGAAATGCATAGAATAAGCTGAAGAGCTATCTACTACAAGTCGACCCTTTATATACTAGGGGGGTTACCATAAAGGGACGACGCATAAAAGGAAATCAACAAGATGCGTCATGTCGCGTGTATCGTAAAAGGGAATCAACGAAGGACGTGTAAAAGGAAACGTACGCATAAAAGGAAATGCAGAGTCCCATGTCCAAGAAAGGTATTGGAGTCCTGTGTCCAAAAGGAGAAGTGGAGAGCCGCTAAGTATAAGAGGAAAGAGGCAAATGGGACTTCCCGGTAGAAGCAAGTCAGAAGTCCAGGGGGCATCCGTAAACGTGGGAAACGGTGGTGTTCCCGTGAGAAGTCTGAAGATAATCCTAGAAGTCATGGAACAAGGGGTCGTATTGACCACTGTCGATGATCTCCCAAGTGAGGTCTCTATATGCCATGGAAGAAACGTCAAACCAGTAGCGATCATACGAATGAGTAGGAAAGAAAAATGTATCCATGTCCATCTCTTCTTCACCAAAGAGCTGTCTCCATATAGTTTCCACGTCGCGTTCCCAGGTATCTTCGAAATCCGTAACAGTGGAACTCCACCTCCATCTCAAACTAGAGAAGTGCTCTTTTTCCCAGAAATCCGTTGATTTTCTAGGAATGATTATTGGTGAGGGTGAAATCCGAATGGACCCCACCAAATTATCTGCCATCAAGACCTGGGTCGCCCCTATCTCTGTTAAAGGAGTGCACTCCTTCCTGGGCTTTTGCAACTTCTATTGAAAATTTATCACCAACTTTTCTGCCATCGCTGCGCCTCTCATCGCTCTCACCAAGAAATCCGCCATTTGGGAATGGAATGAGGACCAACAACATTCCTTCTGCACCTTAAAGGAGAAATTTCTCACCATACCTGTCCTCTCCATGCCGGAACCCCAACACCTGTTCACTGTCATGACCGACGCATCGCTCATGGGTGCCGGAGCAGTCCTTATGCAAAAAGACGTCAACGGCAATCTCCACCCCTGTTCCTACTTCTCCTGCATGTTCTCCCCCACCAAGCGAAACTACGACATCTACGACCACGAGCTACTTGCTGTCATCAAGGCTCTCGAAGAATGGCGCCAATACCTCAGCGGTACACCTCACCCTGTCACCATCATTACCGACCACAAGAACCTGGCATATTTCAAAGAACCCCGCAAACTTACCCGCCGTCACGCCCGTTGGATGCTCTTTTTACAGGACTTCGACATCCTATACGATACCTGCCCTGGATCCTTTATGGGTCCCGCCGATGCCCTCTCTAGGAAAGATTTTGTCGACACCTCTGAAGACAACCAGGACATTGTCCTCCTTGACCCAGAACACTTTATTAACGCCATTGACACTGACCTCGCTGAGAAAATTGCCAAATCCACCACCGATGACCCCTTGGTACAAAAGGCCCTCTTCGCCTTGCAAAACGGCAGTTCACTGTTTCCTCGCGCATCTCCAAAAGACTGGGAATTCCATGAAGGCTCCCTCTTTTTCCAAGGACGCCTCTACATCCTCGACACCGCCCGGAAAGAACTTGTCACTTCCATTCACGACTCCCCCACAGCCAGCCACCCAGGCTATTTCCGCCTTCTCCACCTCCTCCGCTGCGATTACTGGTGGCCAGGTATGGCCACCTTCACCCGCAAATTTATTTCCGGGTGCGCTACTTGCCAGGCTAACAAGGTCATCACCCACCCGACTACTCCACCCCTATCCCCTATTCCCTCCAAAGCGACCCACCCCTTCCAACAAATCTCTGTCGATCTCATCATCGATCTTCCCCCGTCAGATGGCCATGATTCTATTATGGTCATGGTCAACCATGGTCTTACAAAGGGGGTAATTTACATCCCTTGTTCGAAATCTATCACCGCCGAAGGGGTGGCTTCCCTCTTCTTTTCCCAGGTTTTCCCCCGTTTTGGCCTCCATGACAAACTTATCTCTGATCGTGGTCCTCAATTCACCTCTGCATTCGCCAAGGAACTCGCTCGCCTCTTGAATTACGACCTCGCCCTTTCTACCACCTATCATCCTCAGACTGATGGCGAGACCGAACAGGTTAACCAGGAACTCGAAACTTACCTCCACATCTTTTGCGACGGAAAACCCACCACTTGGGCTTCTCTTCTTCCTATGGCAGAATTCTCTCATAACTCCAACGTCCACTCTGTCACCAACCAATCACCGTTCTCCCTCATGTACAGCTATGAACTCTGTTCCTACCCCCCCCTTTCCCACACCACCTTCATTCTGGCCGCTGAACAACATCTTACTAAACTCGATGAAGCCAGAACGGAAGCCCTTGCCGCCCATCAAAAGGCGCAAGAAGACATGAAATCCCACATTACCACCAAATTCACTCCCTGGAAAGTCGGTCAGAAGGTTTGGCTAGACAACAAAAACCTGAAACTTGGCTATCATTCATGAAAACTCTCCCCTCGACGAGAGGGCCCCTTCGAAATCACCCAAGTTATTTCTCCCATCTCCTATCGACTCAAGCTTCCTCCCACCTGGAAGATTCACGACGTCTTCCACGCCTCTATTCTCTCCCCTTATCAAGAAACCAACGAACATGGCCCTTCGTTCTCACGACCGCCACCGGATCTTCTCGGATCAGAAGAAGAATATGAAGTCGAAGCTATTATGGGATGTCGGGGTTCCGCTTGGAATCTGCAGTTCCTTATCAAATGGAAAGGCTATCCATCCTCTGACAATACATGGGAACTGCCATCCAATTTGGTAAATGCCAAGACCATCCTCAACCTATATAAAGCCTCTCGTCCCAAGGCTTTCCCCTCGTTCCGCTCCCCCCCTACATGATTGAAATCACCTTTCCCCTTGTCGTATTCCTCATTTTCTCCGCCCTCACCATTCTCTTTTTCTATTGCATCTTCACCATCGCTCTCAAAGTTCAATACTCCCGCGACTCCCTTTTCTTCGTTGCCCACATTACTCCCCATGGGATCTCTGTCGGAATCGTCTCCCCTCACGACGTCACCACCCCTGTCCTCTGCTACTCCACTGGCGCCACCTACTCTGGCTGGATGGCTGAGGCGGATGGTTGGAACGATTCTTGAGTCATTCCATTCCCGTTCTTCTTCTCATTCTTCTCTTTCTATGCCAGTAACCCCACCCGCTTCTCTCACGGCGTACCTGGAAGTTCCCCTCGACGCCTTACTCCGCACTCTGGACCTGGTCCCAATCTTCTTAGATAGACTTCCACGCTTCCACTGGAACGTCTTCTATGCCTCGATCCTCTCGTCACCACCACTCTCCATCCCACTCTCGAACATTCCCCTATTATCTCAATCGGCGGCAACCATCCCCATCCTCATCCAGACGTTTAGAAACACCATCCTCTCATCTGAGATCCAACAATGGTCTCCTATCCAGCTCGGAGAATCATGGGCGGCGGCTCTCTCCTATTCCATCCAGGGTACCGGAGGGATCATACTTGATGCATTGGACCATGTCGGCTTTGGACTTTTCATCCCTACCCTACCCACAAACAACGTCCAACCCCTCCTTCGAACCACCCTCATCAGCCTCTCTCCTCTCCAACGACGGGACTATCTCACTCCCGCCGAGTACGGAGCGCTCCACCCTTTGGGACGAACCACTCGTCTCTACCCCATTACCAGAACTCCTCTACCCGCTCCCATCCCCACCTATCCAATCCGACCTGATGAGTTGGACTCGACTTCCCTACCCACTCTTCATGCCGCCCCTCCCCCATATTCTTCCCACCACCAACCTCTTCCCAGATGACCCACGCCTGGACTCGATGCGACCCATTTGGGATCTCCTGGATCTGGAACATGTGTTCAGTCATCCACTCCAGTTGTCAAACTCGACCTTAACGAGGTTAGAGAATTTCTCACAACCCTCGCTGAACTCATGGAGCCGGTCTCCTCCCCCTCCCCATCCCCCGGCCCCCCCCCCCCCCCCCCCCCCCCCCCAGGTTCTCGCCCCCCTACTTGCTATTGTTGCGGGTCCACCGGCCACCTCCAACCCAGATGTCCCCACTATTGATGCACCCACTGCCTTCGAACCTCCCCTGGACACTTCTCCCAAAATTGCCCAGTCGACCAACAACGCCCTCCCTGGACCTGACGATTTATTGATGATAATGCTCTCTCAGACTTCGATGATGAGCATATCTGATGATAATGATTCGGTGAATCATTCTTCCGACAGGGGAGCTAATGTTACGGATTTCGAAGATACTTGGGAACGCAACGTGGAAACCATATGGAGACAACTCCTTGGTGAAGAAGATATGGACATGGATACGTTTTTCTTTCCTACTCATTCCTATGATTGCTACTGGTTTGATCTTTCTACCACGGCGTATAGAGACCTCACTTGGGAGATCATCGACAGTGGTCAATACGACCCTTTGTTCCATGACTTCTAGGTTATCTTCAGACTTTGCATGGGAACACCGCCGTTTCCCACGTTTATGGATGCCCCCGGACTTCTGACTCGCTTCTACCGGGAAGTCCCTTTTGTCTCTTTTTCATTTATACTTAGTGGCTCTCCGCTTCTCCTTTTGGACATGGGACTCCTTTCCCTTTCTTGGACGCAGGACTCCACATTTCCTTTTACGCGTACGTTTCCTTTTACGCATCCTTTGTTGATTTCCTTTTATGCATCGTCCCTTTATGGTAACCCCCCTAGTATATAAAGGGTCAACTTGTAGTAGATAGCTCTTCAGCTTATTCTACGCATTTCTGCCTGCAAAGTCTTCGCTCCTGAAGAAGGTCGCTCGACTTACATACAATCCTGCACTAAGCCCTTCCAGTCTTCCGTCTCTTGTTACTCACTGGGGCTTCTCTCTCACGAGCGATAGCCATATACTCTGCTCCTGGTTGTCGACGACACCACGAGTATGAAGGATCTCGAGTGAAGTCTTTGTTCTGCACCCGCGTAACACCAAAGGTGTCGCTACCCTATTTTTCTCTCAAGTTTTCCCCGTTTCGGCCTCCACGACAAACTTATCTCCAATCATGGTCCCCAATTCGCTTCCACCTTTGCCAAAGAACTCACCCGCCTCCTCAACTATGACCTTGCTCTCTCCACTGCCTACCATCCCCAAACCGATGGTGAAACCGAATGCATAAATCAGGAACTCGAAACCTACCTCTGAATCTTCTGCGAAGGAAAACCGACTACTTGGGCTTCACTCCTCCCTATGGCCAAATTCTCCCACAACTCCAACGTCCACTCTGTCACCAACCAATCACCATTTTCCCTCATGTACAGCTACGAACCCTGCTCTTACCCTTCTCTCTCTCGCACCACCTTCATCCCAGCTGCCGAGCAATGCCTCACTAAACTCGACGAGGCCAGAACGGAAGCCCTTGCCACCCACCAAAAAGTGCAAGATGATATGAAATCCCACATCACCACCAAATTCACCCCTTGGAAAGTTGGTCAGAAAGTCTGGCTCAACAACAAGAACCTTAAACTTGGCTACCAGTCTCGAAAAATATCCCCTCTGATGCACAGCGTCACTCAAACAACCAGAAGAGGAGAGAAAGGATAGCACACCAGGTTCTAAGGGCGCACCGGCAACGAACGCAGTGAGGAGAGAGAGCTGGAAGTCGTGAATGGGAGGAATTGTTGAAGGATATAGTAAGAGTCCAAGTAGAGCGAGGAGTTATCCTTAAATCACACCCTTGGAAGTATGATCAAGTAGATAAGACTGGGGTTACCAGTCGCAAAGGGAACTACTTAAATACATCTGAGTATCGTGCATGGACCAAGCAGTGCGTATCCTATCGTCCAATGATAAAAAGAGGAAAGGAATCATACAATGTGGAAATCGCGTATCTTGAGTAATCGTCTATGAGTCAATGGGAAGGAGAGATAAGGAAGATGCCGGGCCAATGGCGAAAGAAGAGCAGAAAATAAGGTATTGGCCAATTGGCAAGTGCCGGAGTGGTCATGTGTGTCAGATCACGTGACTGAAGGAAGTTTATACTGACATAGGAGCATACCAAAAGAGGAACATCATGTGATCGTGTGAAATAGTCATGTGATATGAATTACATGTTGGTGCTCGCCTTCGAGGGCTGAGCATAGCAAAATGGTTTATTAAGTAAAAAGTTCGATAAAGGATGATGGAATCATAACACCCTCGATGAGAAGGCCCCTTCGAGATCACTCAGGTCATCTCTCCCGTCTCCTATCGACTCAAACTCCCCCCTACTTGGAAGATCCATGACGTCTTCCATGCCTCTATTCTCTCTCCCTATCAGGAAACTGATGAACACGGCCCCTCCTTCTCCTGCCTGCCACCGGATCTTCTCAGATCGGAAGAAGAATACGAAGTCAAAGCTATCGTGGGACATGGGGGTTCCACACAGAATCTGCAGTTCCTTATCAAATGGAAAGGCTATCCATCTTCCGACAATATGTGGGAACCGCCATCCAATTTGGTACATGCCAAGACTCTCCTCAACCTATATAAAGCCTCCCATCCCAAGGCTTTCCCCTCATTCCGCCCTCCTACATGATTGAGGTCACCTTCTCCCTCGTTGTCTTCATCATCTTCTCCGCCCTCACCCTTTTCTTTTTCTACTGCATCTTTGCCATCGCCCTTAAACTTCAATACTCCTGCGATGCCCTCTTCTTTGTCCTCCACATCACCCCCAACGGAATCTCTGTCGGAATCATCTCTCCCCACGACATCACTACCCCCGTACTTCACTACTCTACTGGTGCCACCTACTCTGGCTAGACGGCTGAGGCAGACGGTTGGAACGATTCTTGAGTCATTCCATTCTCATTCCTCTTCCCATTTTACCCTTCCTCCCTCTTCTCCCCCTATGCCAGTTACCCCTCCCGCTTCCCCCACAGTGTACTTGGAAATTCCTCTCGATGCCCTACTGTCAACCTTGGACCCTATTCCCATTTTTCTAGATAGACTCCCCCGCTTCCACAGAAACGTCCTCTATGCCACGATCATCTCTTCACCCTCACTCGCTCTCCCATTCGTGAACCTTCCCCTATCCGCTCACTCGACGGTCATCCCTCTCCTCCTCCAGACATTCCGAAACTCGATCCTCTCGTCAGAGATCCGACAACGATCTCCAATACAACTCGGAGAATCTTGGGTGGCGGCCCTCTCCTATTCCATTCAGGGTACCAGAGGGATTATACTCAATGCCCTTGACCACGTTGGGTTCAGAGTCTTCATCTCCACCCTACCCCCCAACAACGTCCAACCCCTCCTTCGCACCACCCTCATCAGTCTCTCTCCTCTCCAACGACAGGACTATATCTCTGCCGCAGAGCTCCCTACATACCACTCTCTGGGACAAACCACTCATCTCTATCCCTCTGCCAGACCTCCACCACCTGCCCCCATCCCCACCTATCCAATCTGACCTGATGAGTTGGATGCTGCTTCCCTACCCACTCTTGATGCTGCCCCTCCCCCATATTCTTCTGACTGTCAATCTCTTCCCCAACAACCCACGCCTGGACTGGATGTGCCCCATCTGGGACCTACTGGACCCGGAGCACGTGTTCAGCCATCCACTCCGATTATCGAACTTGACCTTAACGAGGTTAGAGAATTTCTCACCACCCTCGCTGAACTCATGGAGCTGGTCACCTCCCCCGACCCCTCCCCGGTCCCCATCCCCCCTCCCATCCCCCGACGAGTTTCTCGCCAGCGTTCTTGCTATCATTGCGGATCTACTGGACACCTCCAGTCTGGATGCCCCCAATACCGATGCACCCACTGTCTCCGAACCTCCCCTGGCCACTTCTCCCAGAACTGCCTGGTCGACAGACAGTGACACCCTCTCTGGACCCGATGATTTATTGATGATGATGCTCTCCCAGACTTCGACGACGAGCACATCTGATGATAATGATTCGGTGAATCATTCTTCCAACAGGGGAGCTAATGTTATGGATTTCAAGGATACTTGGGAATGCAACATTGAAATCATTTGGAGACAACTCTCTGGTGAAGAAGAGATGGACATGGATACATTTTTCCTTCCTACTCATTCATATGATCACTACTGGTTTGACGTTTCTTCCACGGCGTATAGAGACCTCACTTGGGAGATCATCGATAGTGGTCAGTACAACCCACTTTTCTATGACTTCTAAGTTATCCTTCAGACTTTGCACAGGAACACTGCTGTTTCCCATGTTTATGGATGCCCCCAGACTTCTGACTCATTTCTACCGGGAAGTCCCTTTTATCTCTTTTCCTTTTATACTTAGTGGCTCTCCACTTCTTCTTTTGGACATGGGACTCCGATTCCTTTCTTGGACACAGAACTCTGCATTTCCTTTTATGCATACGTTTCCTTTTATGCATCGTTCGTTGATTCCCTTTTATGATACATGTGACACAACGTGTCTTGTTGATTTCCTTTTATGCGTTGTCCCTTTATGGTAACCCCCCTAGTATATAAAGGGCTCTCCTGTCATAGTTAGCTCCCCAGCTAATTCTATGCATTTCTGCCTGCAAAGTCTTTGCTCCTGAAGAAGGTCGCTCGACTTACCTCCTGCGCTAAGCCCTTCCAGTCTTCCATCTCTTGTTACTCACTGGGGCTTCTCTCTCACGAGTGATAGCCATATACTCTGCTCCTAGTCGTCGACGACACTATGAGTACGAAAGGATCTCAAGTGAAGTCTTTGTTCTGCACCCGTGTAACACATGGAAATGAATGATGAAACAAACAGACATTGTAAAGACATTCAGATGCCCCAACATATGAAGTTGGACAGTGGGTTTGGCTTTCCATGGAGCACCTCAAGCTCCCATACACCACCAAAAAATTAACTCAAAAATGGATCGGCCCATATGAAATTATAAAGACACTCCCAAACGCGGTTACACTACGTCTCCCCAACTTACCTTCTTCAGGAGCAAAGACTTTGCAGGCAGAAATGCATAGAATTAGCTAGGGAGCTAACTACAACAGGAGAGCCCTTTATATACTAGGGGGGTTACCATAAAGGGACGATGCGTAAAAGGAAATCAACAAGACGCATCGCGTCACGTGTATTGTAAAAGGGAATCAACGAACAACGCGTAAAAGGAAACATACGCGTAAAAGGAAATGTGGAGTCCTGTGTCCAGAAAAGGAATTGGAGTCCCATGTCCAAAAGGAGAAGCAGAGAGCTGCTAAGTAAAAGAGGAAAGAGATAAATGGGACTTCCCGGTAGAAGCGAGTCAGAAGTCCGGGGGCATCTGTAAATGTGGGAAACGGCGGTGTTCCCGTGTGAAGTCTGAAGGATAACTTAGAAGTCATAGAAAAGTGGGTTGTACTGACCACTATCGATGATCTCCCAAGTGAGGTCTCTATACGCTGTGGAAGAAACGTCAAACCAGTAGCGGTCATAAGAATGAGTAGGAAGGAAAAACGTATCCATGTCCGTGTCTTCTTCACCAGAGAGTTGTCTCCAAATGATTTCGACGTTGCGTTCCCAAGTATCCTCGAAATCCATAACATCCAAAATGTTTACCATTCATCCTATGGTCAACATCTTGTGCGTTAAACCATACAGAGAAACCCTACTGGGACAACCAACCTGGAAACCAGATGCCATCATAGTCAATGACAAAGAATACGAAGAACATGAAGTAGACTACATTCTCACTTCATGAATGAAGAATCGGAAATTAGAATACCTCATCCATTGGAAAGGATGGGAAGAATCTGACCATACTTGGGAACCAGCAGACCACCTTAAAAACACCCCAGAGGTGGTCAAACAATTCCATCAAGCCCACCCCTCTGCCCCTCGAAAACTACATGGTCTCTCCCCCTCCAAATTTTCATCTCTCTTTTCCAATTACTCCATAGATTATCAAACTTGCTCTTCGCTCACTTGTCTAGACTTCGAAGCTGCATAAAAAGGTTCTCTCCTTGTCAAGATGCCTTGGACCTTAGAAGGGGTAATGTTATGATTCTCATACTTTTATTGAACCTTTTTACTTAACGAACCCTTTTGCTATGCTCAGCCCTTGAAGGTGAGCACCAACATGTATTTCAAAAGTCATGTGATCAATCACATGATGTTCCCCTTTTGGTATGCTCCTATGTCAGTATAAACTTCCTTCAGTCACGTGATCTGACACACGTGACCACTTGCAGCACTTCATCAGCAAACCAACCCTCAACTGGCCAGGACTGGACAGACTGTGACAGACTGGACAGCTCAACAGACCCTCCCAGCTCTCCCAACAAGGTACCTAACTGGTAGGACTTTGACAGAGTCTGACAGA
>JBBPMU010000654.1:0-16365 GCA_038090475.1 Wakefieldia striispora | reverse complement strand
CTACGCAAGCTCGCCGTCCAGAGACTCACACCAAAAAGTCGTCGTCTTGCACACATCATGATCGCGGCGACGAGGTGACCACAACGCGCGTTTCCCAACTCGCCGTCATACCATCATCTCGCCCATCACTCATATATCGGTTTTTGGTGCAAGTCCCTCTCTCCCTGCCGCGCGTCAGTCTCTGCTGAACGTATATTCCCGCTCCGAAACTTTGAACTAGCGCGTTCAAGTTAGAGCTCAGAGAACGAGAACGTTATCGGGCCTCCCCGTCCAACCCGTCACGCGGTGACGTACTGATCGCGCTTCACCTCCCCCAGGGTTGGGTTCGAACTATCCTTTATCCCTGAACGCTCGCCAGTTGGTGGCAGTACGTGGCAACGTAGACGACGCGACGCCCATACCGGTAGAACCATGCACTTGGGATTTGTATTCAATAGGCCCCAAACGCGTCGCCAATCATGGCGTGGGCATGGAGATTCAATGAAATCCATATCCTAGCGTAGTAACCAACGCGAATGCGTCGTGGACGCTGGACGCGCGTTCATCTCTCTCTCTTTCTCAACCCTTGGAGTGAGAACTGACCGGGGACGTTGGAAAATTGCGCAGCGGAGATGCGTTCCTCTTGGCATTCATTTTGAGGCAAGTACCATGTACAGTCATATGTGTGTTGTGACGGTCTCTCTGGACCATCCTCCGGTCCCCGATAACCCGATGCATCGCTGCCATAGGCTTCCCGTCCTGTCGATCTCGATTCTTGTGACGATAACCGTATCGGCATGTAGGTGAGCGCTGTAGCCAACGGGACAAATTCTTTTCTTCTCCGTATGTACAAGGATCGGTTTAGAACACGTTCACAGCCACCGTCTTGAGCCTAAGCTAAATGGCAACTGCCGGGAGTGCAGACTTGTGGCAGAGATCCAACGGCATTCAACTAATGACACATTGTCCCCAAATCAGGTCGGATGTGACCGCCCGGAATTGTCTCACCCAGCGTCCTGGTGGCTGGCGCAGACTCCACAAGGGGACATACGCATACGCAATAACCACACGTAACAATTGGTGATAACACAACAAGTAAAAATGCATTTCAATGGAGTTGAGTCTAGAAACAGGATGCATGATCGATGGGGGAGTCATTACGAGTGCCGTTTTTATATATACAGATGCTGCCAAACGAAAAAAAACAATCGAAAGCAGAGTCTTTCAGCGAGACCAAATAATTCACAAAAAAGCGCTCAACCGAACCGAATGTCGAACAACGTTCTATGCAGATCGTCCAGAGACGAGATCAGGGAGAAAAACAAAATATGCAACGAAGAAAATGAATGGCGAAGAAGGAAACAAATATACATACAGAATAATATACACCTTCATCTTCCTGTGCTTATTTTATGTTATTTTGCTTCTTCTGCTCTTGCAGTTCGTTCGGATCATGAAACAACCATCGAGGAAGATGATATCCTCGTTGAGAGGTCCCGAAGAGCAGTTTTGACAACGCACAACCACGTGTTGGCCCTATCCACATCGTCGTAAGCCCCGTCGACCTGCGCACTGATCTTTCGTAAGATCAGCCGGCGCAGTGCTCTCGTATCCTCGTCCTCCTCGTCCCGTAGCATCGAGTTCAACGAGACAACAGAGGACACTGCGGAAGAGGAGGGCGAAGATCCTGGACTGTGGTCGCTTTCCGGTGGCGCGAGATAAAATAAACTCGATGACGAGAGCGACTGTCCGGAAGTATCCGAACGAGCAAATGGATCCGTTCCCTTGGTCCTCTCAGGCCAAAAAGCAAACGGATCATTCACAGGGGGATATCGAGTACGCAGATTTGCCACCATGGCTCCCCGAACCTGAATAGAGTTAAGTTTACGTGGAAGGCTAGGATATCAGTTCGCTCCGCTCACCTTTAGTGTTCGCTTGATTATTCGCTCCGCCCGAGAGATGAAATGGTTCGCCGTAGAGATCAGGTGGTCAATCTTGATAAAGCACATCCGAATTAGCACCCGAATAGGTCACCCAAACGAGAAATACAAATTACCGCATGCAAACTTTCATCAATGGCGGACAAATCACGACTCGCAGCAGACAAGATAACCTGAATACAATGGGTGCCATTTGCGGATAGCGAGAGATCAGAAGTAGAAGAAGCAAAGGAAGGTCGGGAGCGGCATGTAATGCCCTGCGTGTCCGTGATGACAATGGCTGGCTGCTCGATATCTTGCTTCAGTTGCCTTCCGACCGCGCAGTGAGGATCGTCGAGGTCGTAACACATCTGTAACTTGAGAGGTTTGCCCGTCACGATCTTCTTCTTGAACCACGCTTTCAGCTTCGAGGCGCCGCCTTTCTCGACTTTGTAATGGAACTTGTAATTCTTGAGCAGCGCCTTGAGCTTACGGTCCTTGGAAGACGGTTTTTCCTCGGCTGAAATCGAACTCGCGTAATCCCTCGAGAAGAGCTCCCGCTCTATCTCAATCAAGTTTGCAAGGTGTGCCTTGTAGGTCGATGAATCCGCGCTGAGAATGAAACTGTCTAACCACTCGGGCCATGGGACTGTTCGAGAACCGGAAGCGGAAGTGGTTTCAAGAGTATGAGAAAGGGTCTCCGTGAGAACGCCAGCGTCAACATATTTTTTCGCTTGGTCGTCCTTGGAAAGGGACGCGTCCGAACCCACGGCCGTCAACTGCGAGTCTTCAGAACCTCGGGGCGAATGGTCCGGCAATGGCGCAAATCGAGAACGAACAGGGGTCGACGCCGACAACTGTTCCTCGGCCTCTTGTGAAACGCCATTCCATTGTCGGTCAACAACGTTGAGGAGCTCGCGGGTACTGCGCAGCTCTTTGGCTACATCGTCGACTTGGCCGCGGAAATATGCCACGACGTCACCGCCTAGTTGGCTCGTCTCCTGAACGACGGACGCGAGTTTGTGAAATCCTTGGTAATCACGGACAAACTGTCCCTCAACGGAAAGATATTGAAAATTGTCTAGTAGTTGTTCAGAGGTCGTACTGATGTCAAAGTCGGGTGGGAGGTGACTCGCGGGACCCCGGGATTGCTGAGGTGTGGGAGCGTTGATAGAAGAAACCCAATTCGTGAGTGACGTGATGGATGAAAGGGACATGGCAGTGCTCGGGCGGATCGTGCGGTCGGACTGGGACGACTGGGGTCGGTTCACCTGTCCTTCGGTCATAAAGGCCGCGCAGAAGTGTGGCTTCGCCACCTCTAATGCAGTAAGTCTGTTAAAACCGGTCATGAGTCATGAGGCATAAACAACCACGAACAACCTACCCTCGCGAATTGCGTAGATTCTGGCAAGACCCCGTCGGGTCACAATCAAGAAAAGCGTACAACACATCGATACATTCGCCATGCTCGGCGGCTACATGGATACAGGTCTCTTCGTTCTTGTCTCGGGCGGACAAAGGTGCGTGGAGGTCGCGGATAAGATGTACAGCGAATCGGTATAAAAGTTGGCCAGAGTTTGATTTGTCGGTGACGCGTGCTAGGCGAGCGAGGCAGTGGAGTGGTGTATAATGTTCCCATGTAGTAAACAGACTGATGTCAGCGCCAGCGCGGTAGAGTGCGTCAAGGATTTCGATAGAAGGGTTTGGTACAGAGACGCAGTAATGGATGGCGCTCCATCCCTCGGTGTCGGGTACATTTACAAGAACCGGACCATTTTCCAGGGGTGATGGTTCGAACGACTGTGGTGAAAACAACAATGGGTAGATCGACGAGAGATCGGCGGTAAGTACAGCATTTACAACCGAGTCGGTAATGCGAGAAAGATTTTCGGGGGAAAATGCCGTGGCAGGGGGTGAGAAAGGAACAGGAGGGGAGGTATACGGCGATAACTGGGCGAGCTCGACGCGAGAAGGCTCGCATAGCACGTCCTTGTTGCCGTTCTAACCCAAACCGAAGTCAGATCTGCGTGAAAATGAAATACGCGAGTCGGTGCGTACCTTGTATTCGCGCCAACGAGTGCAGCGCAATGCATGTTCACATGCCCAGAGAATACACGGATGAGGCAGTGCGAACTGGACGGAAGACCGGTGGTTTCGATCCCTCAGGTCAGGGCGAGAACCGTGCGACAGCTGATATGGAAGGACGATTAGATGACGCCAACACGACACGCCACTTTGCACCCACTAATTGTTGCACGACTTCCATCCTGCAATCGCGCGCGGCATCTAAGGCGGAGAATGAATGAGTCTATATGGAAGGAGACGGCGCGAGCACTGCGCGGACGTACACATCAAGGGCGTTGCGCCGTCGGTGTCCATGCCGTCGACAGACACGGCACCAGAGCTACACTCGAGCAAGAGCTGGACGACCTCGGGCATGTCGAGCCAGGCAGCCATACCAAGTGGGGTGACGTCGTTGATCGAGTCCTGGGGCGCGTTGAGCGTGAAGAGGGAGATGTCGGGGTGAGACGCCGCAATACGGATGACATTGAGACGGTCTGGAGACATGAACGACGCGTCTGACGCGTCGACCGTTTCCCATCTGGGGGCGGTGAGCGAGCCGAGGGCGGAGAAGGAAAAAAACAGGGCGTACCTGTCGGCGGTGAGGGCGCAGGTGAGGACATTGCGACCGGAAGTGTCGGAGGCGTTGATGTCTGCGCCGGCTTCGAGTGCGTCTTGTACGGCGACGGGGTTCCCTTCTGAGGCAGCCTGGAGGAGGGCGAAATTTTCAAAAGAGCGGTGTGGGCGACTCATTGCAGGTCGTCAGTGTAATCGTGAGGGGGAGGGGGGGGGGGGGGGGGGGGGGGGGGGGGTAGAAGAGAAGGATATAAAGCGGGTAGATATAAGTAAGAAGAAGAAAAAGAAAAGAAAAGAAGTTCTGTGAAGATTTTCCTTGCGAGGCTTTGCTTGATATACGTACTTGGATAATGCGGAGAACACGGCGCTGTCGTACTTAGTACATCCTCGAGGCAACCGCGTAACACAAATAAGACATGCAACCGCTGACCCTTGTATCCCTTCCCCTTCTGTCTTAGCTCTACGCCAACTTCCCGATACCGACCGGTTTTTAAGGTTACTTACTCAGGACGCTTATGTCTGATACCGGTCTCATATCGAGTAGTCTGGAATCCGCGGGAAACGAAATTAGTTGTACGGAATGATCGGAATAAAAATCTGCAACATTGATGTGCGTGGAATATATGTATCATAATAACGTGCACATGGAAAATGTTCACTCGTTAGTCCTCTGCCAGTCAATCATACTATGGACAGGCCGAGCTGAAGCTGTCCGCACTACTACCCAGGAACCACTTCGTCTTCTTCTTAGCCGACAGTCTCCGCAACTTTACAGAAATGCGTCTCGTGACAGTGCCCCCTGCAATCCCAGCGCCAGCGTACGTAAGAATGACTTCCCGCCAATACAATATCTGCCCACTAACCTTCACTTGCTCGAAATTGGCAATCGCCCTGTCCAGATCCCACGCGTTATTCTGTAGGCAATCCACCGCAAACGGTACATTCAGTCCAGTTCGCTGGCAAATTTGCATAATTAGACCCCGCTGAGGCTCCGACTAGACCCGGAAACAGCCACGAAAAACATGGCGTACGTCAACCTTTGCTGAAATGCCTCAAAGGACTAGGCTACTTACAAAACCGGATAGCGCGTCTTGGAGCCCATGGGCTGCCGGCAAGGATGCCCTCTGTTGCTGCGTCGCTTGTTGGGATGGTAATACATCTCCCGGCTGCACCTTCATCTGTCCTGGCTTCCAAGCTTCATGACTAGAGTATGCTCGTACACACAACTGATCAGAGAGTATCGATACGTCCCAGCTATTCAACGTTGCCCTAAAACATCCAATGACAAACGGCGTTAGTTTAATTTCTAGAAATTTGCGGCGAGCGCGAACGAACCGAGAACCAGGCGCAGCAGGGGCAAGTATGAATGCCCTGTCGAAAGACCTAATCCCTTGCGAAGGCTCTAAAGGCACAACAACAGTCAGTCATACATGACATCACGAATCGCGCCACTTGGTCGCTGATAGTGCTAGCCCGGATACGTCCGAGAAGACACGCTAGCGAGATTATCGCGTGAAGTTAACACACACCTTCAGTGAATTGCCCATGGAGCGAAATAAAAAGCTTCAAGTCTTCGCCTTGTCCGACAGGCCAAGCATCAATGCAGAACTTTTCTGGCGAACCTGAAATCTCATGTTTCGTTTTCGGAAGGGAGGACATGGCACGAATGGCAGCTTCACTTCCAAGATGCAAACTGTGGAATGCCTTATCCAAGCCGCCACCGCCACCAAGACGATTCAGGTTCCGCGAACCACCATTCAGCCAGACTGACCAGTCCAACTTCCGTTGATTCGGTAACTGTGAATGCAATCCTTGTACCCGAGCACGAGCAGGAATACTAGTGTTGATAGAAAATGAAAACGTTGCCGAAGGATGGTAGGCGTCTAAAAGTGCAGCCCGCTGATCGTCGAATAAAGGGAAGAACCTGGGGTAAATATGACCAAAATCAGACCCAATTGGACAAACAAGGAGGCTCAACTCACCGTACAAGGAAGTTACTGATGATGCTGTCTTCGACCCCGGTAATAAACGAAGGTTTCATTTCAAAGGGGAATGTAGTGGCAGTCGGCCGCTTTTCTGTCGCTGGAGTGGATGAAAGTCCGGGTGCGTCGAAGCCGATTGTCGTAATCGTTTCCTGATCCAACATGACCAGGGATGGGAATCGACGAGCCATGTCGCTATATGATGTGCTAAAGATGAAAACAGTTTACGTTGACACTGCGCAGCTTACCTCTTATACTTGTCCCCTCTACCATTCTTGATTTCAAGCTCCCTCAGCGGATTGCCAACCATGATCAACTCCCGGAGATGTTCCAATTTGCCCCTTCTCCCCGACAAGTAGTCGATATCTCGCCAGACTTTGAGATCATTATTTTGCAAAGAAAGATTGGCGAGTTTGGGTAAGTAGTGTGCAAGAGTCGATAATAGTTGACCCGAAGATATGTTATTGTTCGCTAAGGAGACCGTTTGAACCTGACGTCGCATAATGAGTAAATTTCTAGATAACGCCAGAGAAACTCACTGGCGGCTTGAGATTGGAAGCGAGCTTGAAGATTACGGAAGCTTCTCTCGCTGTCGACCCAGGGGCACCAGGCGGCAAAAGCCCGTGCTTCGCAAGTTCCGGGTCGTCCAACATGGACTGCCAAGCAACAACACATATCAGAACCTCGCCATTCAACATCTTCGTAGCACTCGCCTCGAGATTCAGGAACTGCGCGTCCGGGTTCCACCTTCTGTTCACGAAATGTCTCCAAATGTCGATCGTCTTCACTCCCACTGTGGGCACTCTCCCACTGCCCGCTACCGAGGTCGCTGCGACTGCATTCCTGCGAATCCGTCCCACCGTCGGGTTCCTTGCACTCGAAGCGCCACGGATCGAGATACCCTCCATGGGCGCGCCGACTGGCTGTGTCCGCGCGGCGAGCTTGAATACCACACGACGTACATAGCAGAGGCGAGTTCAAGGGGGCGGCGGTGGGAGCGAACAGACAACATGGGTGAGCGCGGTGTTTCAAGTAAAAGGGGGGGGGACAGAAATTGCGACAGTAGGAAGCGAAACATGATACGACGATGGAATGGGAGGGAAACCACCGATGCCAGTAGATAGGATGTACAGAGTGCAAGGTTAAAGCAGCCGGTAAACGGAGTAGGGATTATGCAATGGTGTGATGAATATGGAGAGCGAAACATCGAAAGAGTAAGGTCTTGTATTTACCATGGAAGCTTTGGATGGACCCGCCTGGTGGTCTTTGAAGGCATCAATCGGACGAGGGCGGTGAGAGCGAATTTTGGAAACGCCTTTGCGCCCGCCGGGTCTGTCTGCTGAGACGTCCTTCATGCGTTCGTCTTTGTCAATAAGTCCGGCGCTCCTGAGGGCAGATGTCGCGAGTGTACGGCCGCCCGCGGATGTCTGGCTCGAGAACATGGCTGCGGATGCAATACTGGACTGAAGAAATGCAAGTCGTACGAGTTATGCCTGGTTGCAATGGGCGGTGATGATGGTGGTACGAAGACAAGAAGGATGATGTAGTTGGAGTGGTCTGGTGCAAGTTGGAGTCACTGAATCAATGTGGTCTAGAAAAGCGGTTGTGTCAGCGTGCCTTGTTTTGGCGACCAGTGGCACAGCAGGCTATTGTTTGCTTCAGAGGCTTATGCCAAACAAACACTAAGTTAATAAACCATATTTGCGACAAAATGGATTTATTACCTAATACTATTCAAAGCGTGACCACTGTCACATCCCCAAAAAAAAAGGGAAAAAAGAAAGAAAATAGAAGCGCAAAATAATGCAATTCGGGAAAGGGCTACAGTCTACTGCTAATGGTAAACAGAATCAAACAGGGCGCAGCCTGGATACACCTAGTTTTCTCTCCGTCCATTAGGTTGGTACATGTACTGATGGTTCGCAGCACCATGTGGTGGCTTTGATCCAGATCCAGCTGGTGGATTTGGTCGCCGATAATAAGCACCTGCACTCCCGGACCGTTCTTGCGCTTGTTGCGGAGCGGTGGTAGCGATAACAGGCGAGGTTGCTGCTGCAACGGTAGGCATCGGGTATGGGAAATTGCGTGATGCGGGCGCTTGCTGGTGAGTCTGTGCATGGCGAATGGCAGGCGATGGTTGCGTAGAGGTGGCAGGAGTAGAAGGAGCTGGCGAAGCGGATGGTTGAGCGGAACCAGGTGGAGCGGCCTGCGAGGGTGGCACGGGTGGGTGTGTGTTCTGTTGCACGGGTGCCGCGGACTGTGGTGGGGGTGGAGCCGAGGCAACCGTATGCGCTGGCATTGGATTCTCGGAGCCTGGCGTTGGTGCACCAGGCGGTGGACGGTCAGAAGACGTTTGACTGTCTGTATCACGCCGACGCTTCGTCCCCCTAGACGATGACTCTTTGAGACCCAGTGAAGTCGCTTTGATGAGTATTTGGTGTCTTTGAGGGACCGTCAAACCAAAACACACCATGATGGGAGAAACGGTACCTTGTCCGAGAGTTGCCCCATTTTTCGCACAATGCATCCCATGCTATCTCTCCGTTGGCGCTACGATGTTCCTCGGCCAACTTTTTCAATTTTTCTGTTTCATCATCCGACCAAGCGCCTTGGTTGCCCGCGCTTCCTGGTATCAGACCCACTGATCCATTTGAAGTTGTGCAAGTGCTGGGCCCAGCTTGTGTGGCCGGAACCGAAGGGTAAAAGCCGCTATAACCACTATAGCCATAGTACGGAGTAGTTGGGTATGTAGGAGCACCGTATACCCCAGGAACGTATTGTTGTGTCGTCGTGTGCTGATGTCCCATAGAAACAACAAATGACTGTGGATTCGATATTACGGAGCCTGATGTCTGCGCTGCTGTTGGAGGTTTTCCATTTGCGGAAGGGGGAGGTGTCGGTTGTAATTGTGGTTGGGGAGGCTGAGGTGCTAGAGGGGTATAGCCCGGAATGAATGGGTACGGTACAGGAGGAGGATGCGCGGTCAGTCGCGCAGGTGAGGCGAGCTATGTAGAAACACATCACTAGGGGATACACTTTAGCTGAAGAAACGGTTACAAGAGTATCGCAAATTCGCTTGGCCTCGCCAAGCATAGTCAAAGGATCAACCTTGACGCCTGGTCCCATCTGATAACACTGGGCGATCACCAGTGAAGGTGTGGCTTTCTGGGCGCGTACAGGACATCAGCATTCAGCCGTTGTACGAAACCCACCCCAGAATTGAACTCACGATGAGCTCTTCGGCAGCACCATAAAACTCAGCACACAAATTGAGAACACGCCATTGAAATTCATAATATTGCTGGTTATGCGGATGTACCTCCCCTGGTGCTGGGGGAGCAGAGTACTGGTAAAATCCATGAGTGGCAGTAGGATGTTTCGCCGTTGCCGCGGTGGTACTCGTAGTCGGTGGATCCCTTTCAGTACCGGAGCCGCGAATACGCCTATTTTTCGAGCCGCGGGGACGACCGGGGCGACGTTTGCGCTCGACATCTTCAGAGGGCGGACCAGATGATTGCGGCGGTATAGAAGGAGCTGGCTCGGCGCGTCGATTCCCTGCTCCACTCGTATTGGGTGTTAGTTCGGCAGTACGATTTGATCTGCCAAGAGGTGTTTATGCAAACACCTCCGAACACGAAAGTGAGACACATACGCGTCAGCATCGTCATCGTCCCTATCAAGTTGCTCCTCCACGGCACCCTCGTCGTCGCCTTCCTCCTCCTCTTCATACTGTGGCTGGACTATCGGAGGATTGAGGGCGTGTGAGAGTGGTTGATAATGTTGAGGATTGTCCATGAAAGGTCCCGCCTGAAATCAGATATGTTGAGGGGCTAGATAGGGAAGAATATTAGGAGTTCGCTGGGTGTAATCGAATTTTTCAGGGAGGGTGTTTTGCGTTTTTTTGTTGGGGTTTACTTGACAGGTCACATTGCGACGTCGGAAAATAAATATTGACCCTCCGAAAATATTCATTACGTAATCTCACATTTTTTCGTCCGTAGATGTTCCATCTGCATACCCTAGCCGAGTGGAAAGACGAGGATAAGCGTAGTGTGGGCACATTCCCGTAATTCTTCGCTTGATCGATTTTGAGGGCTGTGATTGGAGGAAGACGTGCTCAGCCGTCCGTCAACTGGTAACGTTATAACCCGGTCCTCCTGATGTCCATACGGCGCTGACATTTCAAGTTGGTACACACATGTGTTATTATAATCATACGACTCGGGCAAAAACGCCCGACGTCTTCATATCTTGTGCATATACCGCGGCGCCGAGGTCGCCCCATGCTCGGCACATATTAGAAGGCATTTCGAAAGCTGATCAACATAGTTGCAGATTAATTGCGCGGGGAACTCATCGTTTTCCCACTTACCCTGGATAAGATAAAGGTGAATCAAGATGCGCCTTGGTGCGTACGTCGGGCTTTAGCAACTCCGTCAAGACCCTTTTGGAAACAAAACCCACGTCCACGACATGGGCCTCCCAAGTGACCAAGTCGTTGCCGATGACGTCTTTTCTAATCAAAACACGGCGCAAACGTCTCGGGCCAGTGTTCACATCCTCTCTCGGGTGAGTTAATAAATGATTAGATCACGAGTTGTCATTCAACATCCGCGCCAACCTTTTAGACCGAAAGGTTCGTAATTATCACCCTTTAGTAGATCCTAATAACGACCTTTCAATTCACTCAGCGTCTTCTCCAGGTTCTCCTCAACTTCTATTTCTCTCGGCTCTGATCGTCCGAACCGAATAACAACCCGAGATAACGAAAGTATGTACATCACATGATGCTTATAGTTCGGGTTCAAAATTTCAGTAACGACTCCACACTAGCCGGAGCATGGTTGGACCTTCTCAGGCTAGTAGCTATTCTCTACAGGCTGTAGGTTCAGTCTGGACTCGAACGAGTCCTGGGTGCAGTCATGGATTCGTACTCGAGACCCGTTGGTGGAATTGAGGATTGAAGACAGGTTCGCATACCTCAAAGAACGTAAGTGATCAGCGGCCGTTAGACTCTCACTGATGAAAGTTGCTGTCAGTGGTCAATGGATCACGAAACATCATACCAATGATGCCAACTATAGTTCGCATCAGGAGGCCCTGGACACCTGCTAGGCCATGGATGCTTGAAAATGTTGTCACATACCCTCAATCTCTGACAACCAGCCCTCGGAAGGGTTCCCCTGAAAAAGTAGTATCCAAACAGGCGAACTTGACGGGTCACGGGTGTCAGTGTCCGCGGTGACCCATCGGACAAGTGGTGGCGGAGGACCAGAAGAAAGCAACCTTCTTCGAGGCAAGTACGGTCCAAAAGCGCATTGCTACTAAGTATTAAAGTGACGGCAGCAAGTGGATGGTGCCGCGTATCCAGGAAGAACCACAGAAATAATCAGTATGAGTTATCATCAACCAGTACTTCGCTCTTCATAGGGAATGAATTGACACGAGAACGTCTGGCATGAATCCTATAACCTTCACGTTGCAACTGATCCTGGTGAAGCTGACCCATCAGTTGCATGAAGCGAATGTTCTCAGGGAGGATTATGTTACAAAAAAACCAGAGGTGTCCCTCTCGACGATCATGCATTGCGGGAGTTCAATGCTTGGCTCCGGAGTTCACAGAAGGAATATATGGCGGTGTGATAGAAGGTTCAAACGCCAAAGTTGCGCGCTCGTCCTAGTGGAACTTTGTTAGGCTCTACCACTATGCATGTGCCTTAATTCGCATTGAGGCTGCTTGCCGGTGCTGCATTGGTTGACTAGCATTGCTTTTGGTCGAGCCTGACGGTCGTTTCTTGATATCAAACGTTTGATCGGCCACGCGGGCTGATCTGGAATAACACTCACCAAGTAAATCTTGCCTTGCTAATCTCTGGTGACGCCACGATGTCAATGTGTATTGGATCGATTCGTGCTTTGATCTCTAGTAGTTCTTCTCAACAGTAGAAGGCACCGCGAACGTGCGGAAAATGCTTGCTACTCGGAACTGTGGGCCAGTGTGTCCGAGTCTCACCTCGGAAGCGACCTGAACCAGAAGGTCAGCGCTCGTGTGGTTCAGTTGAGAGATGGTCGATGATCGATCTGATCCTTCAAACTTCAAGCTTCAAAGCTTCAACTTGAACGTTGAGCTTGAACTTTCAACTCTGAGTTACGGTGTGCCGTAACTAAAATCTTCGGCCCGGGTGCGGCCGAGGCTCCGGCAGTTACAGTGTGGCGGGCCGTGACTAATCACCATTTTTGGCCCAGCTTCTTGACATGTTTTGGTTGTTCTGTTTCACCTTGTATAGCCCGTGTATGTCCTCAATCATCGTAGAAGCACTCACCGTACCGCGTCGAGTCAGTTCCGAAGACTGAAGCACATACGGATTACGGAAAAGGACGGCTCTAACCTGATATCTGGGCTATGACATCGCGAATCCGGAAAAACGTTGAGAAGTGGTGTTACACGTGAACGGCCTCAGCGAGCTTCTCATAGTAGGTCACGTCCGTCGTCTCGAGGAAATGTATCTCAGGATGATGGCAACATATAAATGTTTGCTGTCCATCGAAATTCCCGTAACCCAACTCTGCCCTGCATTGAGTTCACTCTGCTAAAATGGGGCTGTTCAGTCCGATCTCTGCAGCGTCTGTATCCTTGCTCAGTACAGCAGTTTTAGCGGTACGCAACCTTTCAATCCCGCATCTATTCCCCTTGCAGTAAGGTCACCTTACTTGTCTGCATGGCTTCCACAGGGCACTGGGACGGTGGTGAACCAGGCTTGGCCTCAATTGTGGGCTACAGGGGTATGATCATGTTGTACATACACTAAGTGTCATTTCATCTGACTCGAGTAGAACCTGGGATGGTTGATTATATCAGAGTTGATGGAATGATGTATACCACTCTCGGAGACTGGTTGTTCCTGGCACCTCAACAACACTTGCGATCCAACAGGGCATGTGGGTAGTGTCCACATACGTATCTCTGTTTTGAAGGTTCCTCATCACTATTTAGTTCCCTGCTACTTCCACCCACTTCCACTTGAGTGCTGGTCTGATTGATGTTGTTCTTAGTTTCACCAGCCCCATTGAGGTATGCACTCACCATTTTTTGTCACCTTCCACCCCAAGTCCATGTTCTTGAAACCAGCCCTCAGACCTAACAAAGCAATCCACTCCATTTTCATATCTCACCATGTGGGCCATCTCAATGGATGATGCAGCGCACTCTGTTAGCATCTACATGGACATAAGTGCTGAGTGGGCTTGTGTGAGTGATAACACACGGATCGTCACATGGCAGAGTAACACAACTGGGCTGGTTTTCACCCATCAGGTTATACTCCAATCAGAGGAAGAGTACACAGAGTATAAGGATTTCATCTTGTGTAAGTCTACCTAGTTGGCTTCACCTGTGGTATGGACTGCATCAATTTTCATGTTGTGCAGAGGGGGCTGCTTACTATTCTACAACAAACGTACGCAGGTTCATATTCCTCTAACTACAAAACTTTGATTATGACCCCAGAATGGAACTTCAACAACCTATCAAACGGGTTAGGACGTCATTGTTCATGCTCAATTCATAAACAACAGCATGCTTGCAAATACATGCAACACCATCTTCCCTGTGATCAGCGACAACTGGCCAGTTTTTGCTTTTGCACAGGACCTTGGCACAGTTTCTGGGACCAGTGACATTGTTGTGTTCACCATTGGGCACATTAGAGACCCTGCTGTTGAGTACATTATTACTGGAGGTGCATACCAAGCCAGAAGCCTCTACATGCTGAGTGCCTATCCATCTGGTGTCGAGAGAATGGTCAGCCATACATTGTGGTATCATAACTCTCATCATCTTATCTTATTACTGTCAGATCAAAGCATTCATCGAGGACTACCCTAATGCTATAGCTAGATCCAAAGAATTCGATCAGCGAGTTGTGAATGATGCTTCTGCTATTTCCAGCAACTATGCTGGCATTGTTCAACTCTCCATCAGATAGGCATTTGTCACTATGGAACTCATGGTCTCACAAACTGCTGATGGTTCATGGAATACTAGTGACATCCTCATGTTTTTAAAAGGTGCGATTTATACAGGCCACATCAAACTTTGACTGACCTGTGGTCAGAAATATCCAGTGATGGAATATGTCTATTTGCTGCCCTATCTCAAGCGAGACGTTCTCAATTTGGCCTCATCAGATTGTCAATACTGTTGATGTGATCATGCCAGCTTGGCCTGTCTTGCTCTATACCAACCCTGTGCTGGGCAAATATCTTCTTCTTGGTCTGTTCAAGTATCAAGCCACAGGGCAATGGCCAGAAACATATGCAGTTCATGATCTTGATAGGATTTTCTATCACTTGAGGTAATGGCATGCATTCATGTGTATCAGGTTCTTCATACCCTAAGGCCATTGGGCACAACAATGGTAGTGCAGAAGATATGCCCCTCAAAGGTAAAGCATATCTGGTCATTTTAGCCTATATGCACTCAAGCTGAACAGAATGTGGAAACATGCTCATCATGACTCTGAATTACACTCAAAAAACAGGAGATACCTCAATCATCACTAGCTATGTGAGTACAGTCTAGTATTCTGATTGCATTACTTGTCTAAATAATTGCAGACCAACTTGCTCAATCTGAAACGAGACGAAAGGTCGAAGGTTGAACCTCTAAACCTCAAAGGCGAAGTCTTCGGTCCAACCGGTATCGTCAGGGGTACAAAAGGAGAGAGCGCCGGTTTATCCTCTGGCTAGGAGTGTAGATGAATAAAGTTTACCAAGTGTTCCCTTCAGAAGATCCTAAAGGGGTCTTGCCTAGAAACAAATCACCTTGGCGTATGATTGTCAAGTAGCAAAGACTGGGGAACCAGTCTACAAGGTGTGTCTACTTAAATAGTGTCTGGCGATTGTGTGCACAGACCATCCTCTAAAAGAGGGAATACTATGTATAGTAAGTGTCCGTCAGGTCTCAGACCTGGTAATCCGAATATAGTAAAGTTCGTCCAATGGAAACGTATCATGAGTAAAAAGAAATGAGTAAGACGCACAGCTCTCTATGGCATGTGCCTTCCGATACGATCACGATCGGGTAACATCGTAAGCAGTATGACTAAAGATAGGAAATCGTCAATATGTCCAAAAGAAGAAAAGGGGTTATTCCCAAAGAGATGGCCGCCGGGAATAAGTCTGAAGTCTCGACTGACGGCCTAATCAGCAAGTGCCGCGGTGGTGATCACGTGCGACAGATCACGTGATAGAAGGAAATTATACTGTCATAGGAGTGTACCAAAAGAGAGACATCAGGTGACGTCAAGTCACGTGATCTTCGAAGTACAGGTAGATGGCTATCTTCGAGGATACGCTGTAAGAAAGATTGATTCTAAGTAAAGTTTGAAAATTGTTAGTAAGGAGTAAAGCGTCTTTCAAGGATAAAATACGGGGTTTGTAACACAATCAATGGACTGACTATCTCATCATGGAGTCCCTTATCCCCATTTCCCAGATTAGTACAGATGATTTTGCCAGTGCACTTGCTAATCAAACCAACCTTGCTATCAAGGGAGTGTCATTGGGATCCAAGCTATGGCTCAAATCTCTGGAATACTTGGAGACATGGCGAACCAACAGAACTATAGTGTGGGTGTGTCACACTAAGATGGGGCTTTTATCTAAAGCAGATTATCCCAGTCGATTGTGGCTAGCTATGTGCCACAAATTTTGAACTTTGTTCATCAGCAAACCAGCACTTTTTGACCATTTTCCCACACAATGTCTTTGCACACCACACAACCAGATTTTCAGTTTTGCTCCCAGAAACTTGCACAGAGACTAGAATATATATAAAGATTGACTCA
>JBBPMU010000653.1:0-16419 GCA_038090475.1 Wakefieldia striispora | reverse complement strand
GTTTGTACTTTGTTTGGCTTCCCTATACCTAAGCGAAATTCCCAGGGGTGTTTGCAGTGTGCTTCACACACCACATTAGGGTTAAACATTGAAAGGGTTTTTGGAGTCACTGTATATCAGATCGACTCTGTCCACCTCCTGCTCCCATGACCCCATGGCCATGGATGTGGACTACATCTCTTTATCCCCAGCAGAATGATCTGAACATCTCAAGAATAGGAAGTGTTTCATTTGCCACAAAGTTGGATGTTTTGCTGGCAAGCACCACAATGGGCAGAACTGTTGTTCTCCTCTGCAGAAGATTAGGATTGCTGAAGAAGACTCTCCTATCAACCCGCTTACCACCTATGTGAAAGACAAAGGACTGAAGACCCATCAAGCTATCTGACTGTTGGAAATGTTTTCAGACAAGTCTCAAGAAGTCCCAATGGACAAACTGGAACAAGAGGCCGAAGAAGATGAGGATTTTCAACACTGAGGAATAGAGTGACATCTACTTCCTCAAAGATAAGGACTCCTGTACAAATAGCTCCTGTTTTTGTTTCCTCTCCTGCTGATAGGGCAATACACATCCCCATATCCCTTTACACAGGAAGGACAGAAGAAATCGTTGCAACCACTGCCCTCATTGACTCTGGAGCCACCAGATCTTTCATCGACCAGGACTTTGCCGTACAAAACTGAATCCCCCTCATTCGACTTGCTGAACCAATCAGAGTCAAGAATGTAGATGGAACCAAGAACAAGTCCAGAGAAATCTGTCACAAGGTATTCATCACACTATGCTATGCTGACACAGAACACCAACAGGAACTTATGGTGATCAACTGTGGATCCCAAAACGTCATACTCAGGATGCTGTGGCTGGTTAAGGTAAACCCTAAAATTGACTGGACCAACTGAACCATTGAATTCGAAGATGGACTACATATCTGCCAACATGATGACCCTTTAAGGGAAGCACAAGCCTACCTTATTTGATTTATTGACAAGAACCTGGATCAAGTATCCAAGAAGAATTACGATGCTAGGCAGCAAGCTATCAAACAGCATTTCCAACAAAAACTATGAGAAGCCAAAATCCTACTGGAGGTGATCCAGAAGGTAACCCTTTCGACCACTATTGCTGTGCAAAAGAAAGCTCCACAGGTGGTACTTCCCAATGCTTTCAAAGACTACAAGAAAGTATTCGACGAACCAGAGGACAGTTTTATTCCTCCATCCCATGACTTCGACCATGCCATCAAACTCAAAGACTTGTTCACACCATGGAAGGCCAAACCCTACTCTCTTAATCCCGAAGAAATGATGCCAGGACTTTATCAAAGAACACTTGGAGAAAGGCAGTATTCACCCTTCAAAATCCCCTCAAGCCACCCCCTTCTTCTTCATTGCCAAAAAGGACAGTAAACTCCAACCCTGCCAGGATTACTGATATCTCAATGAGCATACAGTCAAGAATGCCTATCCTCTACCCCTCATCCTGGACCTTATGGACAAACTTTGATGCTTGAATATCTTCACTAAGATGGATGTCTGATGGGGATTCAACAACATCCATATCAAGGATGGCGACCAATGGAAAGCAGCGTTCATCACCCCATTTGGCCTTTACGAACCCCTCATCATGTTCTTTGGGATGTGCAACAGCCCTCCAATGTTCCAAGTGTTTATGGACCACTACTTCAGTGACATGATGGCCAAAGGATGGCTCATCATTTACATGGACGACCTCTTGATTCACACTAAGGATGATCAAGATCTTCACAATGAACAAACTCATCGAGTTCTTGAATGAATGGCAGAACTCTGCCTCCATCTCAAGTTAGAGAAGTGTTCTTTCTCCCAGAAATCCGTTGATTTTCTAGGAATGATTATTGCCAAAGGCAAAATATGAATGGACCCCACCAAACTTTCTGCTATCAAATCTTGGGTCCTTCCTACCTCCATCAAAGGCATCCAATCCTTCATTGGATTCTACAATTTTTACCAAAAATTCATCGCCGATTTCTCCACTATCACTGCTCCTCCTCTCATCACTCTCACCAAGAAATCTGCTGCCTGGGAATGGAAGGATGATCAACAGCATTCATTTGACAAACTCAAGAACAAGTTCCTCTGTCTGCCAGTTCTCTCCATGCCAGATCCCCAGAAACCCTTTACAGTTATGACCAATGCCTCCCTTACTGGTGCTGGCGCAGTCCTAATGCAAAAGGATGTCAATGGCAACCTCCATCCATGCTCCTACTTCTTGTGCACGTTCTCCCCCAAGGAGCGCAATTACGACATTTATGACTGAGAACTCCTGGTGGTCATCAAAGCCCTCAAGGAATGGCGACAATACCTCAGCGGAACACCCCATCCAGTCACCATTATCACAGATCACAAGAATTTGTCCAACTTCAAAGAGCCATGAAAACTTACCCATTGCCATGCCCAATGAATGTTATTCCTACAAGACTTTGACATCCTTTATGACACTCGACCTGGCTCCTACATGGGCCCAGCTGACACCCTCTCTAGGAAAGACTTTGTTGACACTTCCAATGACAATCAAGATGTGGTCCTCCTTGACCTGGAACACTTCATCAACATGATTGACATGGACCTTGCCAATAAGATTGCTGACTCCTCCACCAACAATCCAATTGTCAAAAAGGCCCTTCTTACACTCCAGAACAGTTGCTCCCTCTTCCCCTGTGCCTCTCCTACAGATTGGGAATTCCATGATGGCTCCCTCTTCTTCCAAGGCTGTCTTTACATCCCTGACTCTGCTCGTCAGGAACTTGTAGCATCCATCCACAACTCCCCCACTGCAGGCCACCCAGGCTACTATTGACTCCTCCACCTTCTTCACAGGGACTATTGGTGGCCAGGAATGGCTACTTTCGCCCGCAAATTCATTGCAGGTTGTGCCACTTGCCGCCAATAAAGTCATTACTCACCCCACTACCCCCCATCTTTTGCCAATCCCCTCCAAGGCCACACGCCCTTTTCAACAAATCTCTGTCAATCTCATTACTGATCTTCCCCTGTCAGACAGCCATGATTCTATTATGGTCGTGGTCGACCATGGACTTACTAAGGGGGTAATTTACATCCCTTGCTCAAAAATGATCTCCACCAAGGGCATAGCCTCCCTGTTTTTCTCTCAAGTATTCCCTCAATTCAGACTCCATGATAAACTTATCTCCAATCGAGGCCCTCAATTTGCTTCAGCATTCGCTAGAGAACTTGCCCACCTCCTAAATTATGACCTTGCCCTTTCCACTGCCTACCATCCTCAGATGGATGGCAAGCCGGAGCATGTAAATGAAGAACTTGAAATGTACCATCAGATATTTTGCGAAGGAAAACCCACTACTTGGGCTTCACTCCTTCCTATGGCTGAATTCTCCCACAACTCCAATGTCCACTCTGTCACCAACCAATCCCCATTTTCCCTTATGTACAGCTATGAACCCCACTCTTACCCCCCCCTTTCCCACACTACCTTCATCCCGGCCGCTGAACAATGCCTTACTAAACTGGACAAGGCCAGAATAGAAGCCCTTGCTGCCCACCAAAAGGCACAGGATGACATGAAATCCTGCATTACCACTAAATTCACCCCCTGGAAAGTCAGTCAGAAAGTCTGGCTCAACAATAAAAACCTCAAACTTGGTTACCACTCTCGCAAACTCTCCCCTCACCATGAAGGCCCCTTCGAAATAACCCAAGTTATCTCCCCTGTCTCCTACCAACTCAAACTCCCCTCTACCTGGAAGATACATGATGTCTTCCACACTTCTATTCTAACTCCTTATCCGAAAACTGACGAACATGGCCCTAGCTTCTCATGACCATCACTGGATCTTCTCAGATCAGAAGAAGAATATGAAGTTGAAGCTATCATGGGACATCGGGGTTCTGCACAGAATCTGCAGTTTCTTATCAAATGGAAAGGCTATCCATCCTCCAACAATACATGGGAACTGCCATCCAATTTGGTACATGCCAAGACCCTTCTGAACTTATATAAAGCCTCTCACCCCAAGGCTTTTCCCCCATTATGCCACCCTCCTACATGATCAAAGTCACCTTCTCCCTTGTCATATTCATTGTCTTCTCCGCCCTCACCTTCTTCTTCTTTTACTCCATCTTTGCTATTGCCCTCAAACTTCAATACTCTCACAACGCCCTCTTCTTTGTCCTCCACATCACCCCACATGGAATCTCTGTTGGAATTGTCTCCCCCCACAATGTCAACACCCCCATCCTCCGTTACTCCACTGGCGCTACCTATTCTGGCTGGACGGCTGAGGCAGACAGTTGGAATGATTCTTGAGTCATTCCTCCCTCATCATTGATCCTCTTCCTCTTTTTCACCTATTCCTTCTCCTATGCCAGTCACCCCTCCTGTTTCTCTAACAGCGTACTTGGACATCCCCTTGGACACCCTACTATCTAGCTTGGACCCCATTCCCATTTTTCTAGATAGACTTCCACATTTCCATCAAAATGTTCTCTATGCCACAATCATCTCGTTACCACCCCTCTTGCTCCACCTTGCAAACCTTCCCTTTGTTATGTGTGTGCGGAACAAAGACTTCACTTGTGATCCTTTCGTGCTCATAGAGTTGTCAACAACTAGGAGCAGAGTATTGGCTATCGCTTGTGAGAGAGAAGCCCTTGGTCAATAGAAGAGATGGAAGACTGGAAGGGCTTAGTGCAGGAGGTAAGTTGAGTGACCTTCTTCAGGAGCAAAGACTTTGCAGACAGAAATGCATAGAATTAGCTGAAGAGCTATCTACTACAAGTTGACCCTTTATATACTACGGGGGTTACCATAAAGGGGTGACATGTAAAAAGAAATCAACAAGATGCATTGCATTGCATGTATCATAAAAGGGAATCAACAAGGGACACATAAAAGGAAACATACACATATAAGGAAATGTGGAGTCCCATGTCCAAGAAAGGAGCAAATGGAGTTCCGCTAAGTATAAAAGGAAAAGAGATAAATGGGACTTCCTGAGTGAAATGAGGCAGAAGTTTGGGGGCATTGGTAAATGTGGGAAATGGTGGTGTTCCTGTGTGAAGTCTGAAAGAATACTCAGAAGTCATGAATAATAGGGTCATATTGACCACTATCAATGATCTCCCAAGTGAGGTCTCTATACACTGTGGACAAAAGGTCAAACCAATAGCAATCATGGAAATGAGTAGGAAGGAAAAACGTATCCATGTCCGTATCGTCATCACCAGAAAGTTGTCTCCAAATGATTTCGACATCGCATTCCCAGGTATCCTCAAAATCCGTAACACCCTTATCCTCTCATTCGACCATCATCCCACTCCTCCTCCAGGCATTCAGGAACTCTATCCTCTCATTGGAGATCCAACAGTGGTCACCCATCCAACTCAGAGAATCTTGGGTGGCGGCCCTCTCCTACGCCATTCAGGGTACTGGTGGAATTATACTCAACACCCTTGACCATGTTGGTTTCAGAATCTTCATCCCAACCCTTCCTTCCAACAATGTCCAACCCCTCCTTTGGACTACCCTCATCAGCCTCTCTCCTCTCCAATGACAGGACTATCTCTCACCTGATGAGCTCCCTCAGAGCTACCCTTTGGGATGAACCTCTCATCTCTACCCCATTACCTGACCTATACTACCCACCCCTGTCCCTACCTACCCTATCCGACCTGATGAGTTGGACCCCTCTTCCATACCCTCTACTGATGCTGCCCCTCCCCCATTGTTATGGATTTCAAGGATACTTGGGAACGCGACGTCGAAATCATCTGGAGACAACTCTCTGGTGAAGACGAGATGGACATGGATACGTTTTTCTTTCCTACTCATTCTTATGATCACTATTGGTTTGATGTTTCTTCCACAGCATATAGAGACCTCACCTGGGAGATCATCAACAGTGGTCAGTATGACCCACTTTTCCATGACTTCTAGGTATTCCTTCAGACTTCGCACAGGAACACCGCTGTTTCCCACGTTTATGGATGCCCCCGGACTTCTGACTCGCTTCTACTGGGAAGTCCCATTTATATCTTTCCATTTATACTTAGTGGCTCTCCACATCTTCTTTTGGATATGGACCTCCGATTCCTTTCTTGGACACGGGACTCTGCTTTTCCTTTTACACGTACATCTCCTTTTATGCGTCCTTTGTTGATTTCCTTTTATGATACATGTGACACGACACGTCTCGTTGATTCCCTTTCTCATCTATTTTCCTTTGTTTGTCCCTTGTAGTATAAATACCCGCTGCTGTAGTAGAATAGCTCTTCAGCTAATTCTACGCACTTCTGCCTGCAAAGTCTTTGCTCCTGAAGAAGGTCACTCGACTTACCTCCTGCGCTAAGCCCTTCCAGTCTTTGTCTCTCTTCGCTGATGGGCTTCTCTCTCACGAGCAACAGCCAATACTCTGCTCCTAGACATTGCAGACTCTACAAGTATGAAAGGATCTCAAGTGAAGTCTTTGTTCCGCACCTGCGTAACACCCATATTCTCCCAACTGTGAATCGTTTCCCCAACGACCCATGCCTGGACTAGATGCACCCCATCTGGGATCTACTGGACCTGGAGTGAGTCTTTGCTCACCCACTCCAACACTCGACCTTGGGGAGGTTAGAGAATTTCTTGCCACCCTCACTGAACTTATGGAGCCAGTCTCCTCCCCCTCTGACTCCCCCATCCCACTCCCTGTCCCCCCTCCCATCAACCAACAAGTTCCTCACCACCGTGCTTGCTATTGTTGTGGATCATATGGACATCTCCAGGTCAGATGTCCCCACTATCGATGCACCCACTGTCTCCAGACCTCCCCTGGCCACTTCTCTTGGAACTGCCCTGTTGACAGACAATGACACCCTCTCTGGACCCAATGATTTATTGATGATGATGCTCTCCCAGACTTCAACGACGAGCACATCTGATAATAATGATTTGGTGAATCATTCTTCTGACAGGGGAGCTAATGTTACGGATTTTGAGGATACCTGGGAATGTGACGTCGAAATCTTTTGGAGACAACTCTCTGATGAAGACAATACAGACATGGATACATTTTTCCTTCCTACTCATTCTTACGATCACTATTGGTTTGACCTTTCTTCCATGGCATATAGAGACCTCACTTGGGAGATCATCAATAGTGGTCAATATGACCTGTCATATCCCATTCCAACTCCGACACTCCAGATACAACTCTGGCTTGTTTACTCACAAACTCCAGAGCAATCTTGCTCAGGACACAACTCTGCACCTCCAGACTTCCAATATGTATTTCTCGTCACCTCTGTTTCCTTTTCTGTACTAGTATATATTTCATACCTGTGCATTGCTTAGAGCACAGCTCCGGTTCTCGTACCTATCCAACTCCACTTCAGTTATTATGTTCCCACTTCCATCTTTGTCATTCTCCGTCTTACTCAGTATTTAGTCATTCTCCATTTTACTAATCTGCTCCACTTCAATTACAAATCTGATTTTCCTCCAACTATATATACTCCATAGATACCTCCTGTACCCCTCAGTCTGAATATTAACATTCTAAGTTTTCTTCCAACTCACCTCCAACCTCTGAAAGGCCTTGATGGTCTTACCCTCTCGTCTTCACTCTGGACTTGACCCAGTGTCAGTCCACTGTCCTACCTCCAATCTCCACTCCTCTGAAATCCAGGGACTGACTGTTGGCAAGGGCATAGCACATAAGCTGAAGCCAAGTCCTGTCTGCTTTAACTCCAGAGTTCCAGAGTTATGACCTCCAAGTTGGCACAGACTCTAACACAACCCTATTATACATGACTTCTAGGTTATCTTTCAGACTTCACACAGGAACACCACCATTTCCCACGTTTATGGATGCCCCTGGACTTCTGCATCACTTCTACCAGGAAGTCCCATTTACCTCTTTTCCTTTTATATTTAGCAGAACTCCGTTTCTCCTTACTGACACAGGACTCTGATTCCTTTTATGTGTACGTTTCCTTTTACACATATGTTTCCTTTTATGCATTGTTTGTTGATTCCCTTTTACAATACACACAATGCAACATGTCTTGTTGATTTCCTTTTACATGTCATCCCTTAATGTAACCCCCTTAGTGTTACAGATTTCGAGGATACCTGGGAATGCAACATCGAAATCATTTGGAGACAACTCTCTGGTGAAGACGATATGGACATGGATACGTTTTTCCTTCCTACTCATTCTTATGATCGCTATTGGTTTGACATTTCTTCCACGGTGTATAGAGACCTCACTTGGGAGATCATCGATAGTGGTCAATATGACCCTCTATTCCATGACTTCTAAGATATCTTTCAGACTTCGCATGGGAACACCACCGTTTCCCACATTTACAGATGCCCCTGGACTTCTGCATCGCTTCTACTGGGAAGTCCCATTTATCTCTTTTCCTTTTATACTTAGCAGAACTCTGTTTCTCCTTTTGGACACAGGACTCTGATTCCTTTCTTGGACATGGGACTCTGCATTTCCTTTTACGTGTCATTGGTTGATTCCCTTTTATGATACATGCAACGTGATGCATCTTGTTGATTTCCTTTTACATGTCATCCCATTATGGTAACCCCCCTAGTATATAAAGGGTCGACTTGTAGTAGATAGCTCCTCAGCTAATTCTATGCATTTCTGCCTGCAAAGTCTTCACTCCTGAAGAAGGTCACTCAACTTACCTCCTGTGCTAAGCCCTTCCAGTTTTCTGTCTCTTGTTACTCACTGGGGCTTCTCTCTCACGAGCAATAGCCATATACTCTGCTCCTAGTCGTCGACAACACTATGAGTATGAAAGGATCATGAGTGAAGTCTTTGTTCCACACCCACATAACAAAAGAATTAGCTTGTCCCTTGATCCCTGCTGTTACACATGGGATCCGCCCAACTTCACGCCACATATCAAGCCCCTCCTGAAGAGAGCTCATCTGATGACGAACGACTGCCTGCTGCTTCCCCCTATTCAAACCCATACCAGTCTGCATGTCCTTCTGGAACTTCTACCCCGTGTTCTCCTACTCAACCCAGACAACGAGTAGCCAGATCCTCTCAAGTCCTCTCCCCTGATACTCGATGAGGACCACTTCTGAACGCCACTCCCTCCTACACACCCATCCCTTCTCCCCTAGGCTCCACCCCTGTTCTCTCACCCCTTCAGTTCCAATCGACTCTCCCATCCTCCCAGCACACCCTGACCACCCGTTCTCCTTCTCCCACCCCTAGCTCTAGCAGCATGTCAAACCCCACCCAAGAAGAATTAAAGGCAGCTTGCCCAGAACCCTTCTCTGGCAAGAGTGAAGATGCCTCCTGCTGGCTGTTGGCGATGAAAGCTTACTTTGCCATTAATGACACCAAGTATACTGACAAGAAGATTGTGATTACCCTCCTGAATCGAATGAACCATGGGAGAGGAGCAACCTTCTCCAAAGCATGGCTCACAAAGATTATGACCGCCCCCATCGCCTCCTGGGCTGATACCCTCATCGAGGTTGAGAAGGACTTCTGCACCATCTTTATACCCCCTGGCCTCAAGGACACTGTGCAAATGACCCTCCACAACATCTGTATGGAAGGGAAACCTTTCAATGGCGACTTCGATGCCTTCCACAGCGCCTTCCAATTCAAAGCCTCTAGGAGCGACATTTCTGACCAATTGGTACTCAAGGATCTTCTTAAATGCGCTGTTTTGTGCCAGATTGCCACCATGATGACAGCCTTGGAGAAGGAACCTGTGACCATGAATGACTGGCTGGAGAAAGCCTCTCATTTCTATCATGTGATTATCCACACTGACCTCCTTAGGAAAGGAGGAACTTCCTATATCGGATTGACTTCATCCACCTCCCAAACCTGCGACCCTATGGCCATGGACGTGGACTATGTCTCATTATCCCCGGCAGAATGATCCAAACACATCAAGAATAGGAAGTGCTTTGTGTGCCACCATGTCGGCTGTTTTGCCGGCAAGCATTGTAACGGGCAGAACCGTCGTTCTCCCCCACAGAAGATTAGGACTGCTGAAGAAGACTCTCCTATCGACCCCCTCACTGCCTATGCAAAAGGCAAAGGACTGAAGACCCATCAAGCGATCTGATTGCTGGAAATGTTTTCAGACAAGTCGAATGAAGTCCCAATGGATGAACTGGAACAAGAAGCCAAAGAAGATGAGGATTTTCAACACTGATGAGTAGAGCAACATCTACTTCCTCAAGGACAAGGACTCCTGTACAAATAGCTCCCGTTTTTGTATCCTCTCCTGCTGATAGGGCAATACACGTCCCCATATCCCTTTATGCAGGAAGGACAGGAGAAATCATCGCCACCACCGCCCTCATCAACTCTGGAGCCACCAGATCTTTCATCGACCGAGACTTTGCCGTACAAAACTGAATCCCTCTCATTCGACTTGCCAAACCAATTGGAGCCAAGAACGTAGATGGAACCAAGAACAAGTCTGGAGAAATCTGCCACAAGGTATTCATCACCTTGCGCTACACTGACACAGAACACCAACAGGAACTTATGGTGATCAACTGTGGATCCCAAAACCTCATACTGGGAATGCCGTGGCTGTAAAGGTAAACCCCTGGATAGACTGGACCAACAGAACCGTCAAATTCAACGACAGACAGAAAGTCTGATGACATGACGACCCCCTAAGGGAAGCACAAGCCTACTGATACAGAGTAGCACTCAGTAAATCTAATGATGAAAGAAGAGAGAGCGCGCCGGCTTCTAAGGGTTGCCCGGCGATGAAGGCGGCGAGAAGGGATTTGTGGAAGTCATGTAGGGGCGGAATGTTGAAGATGAGAGTAGTCCCAGTGAGATGAGGAGCTATCCTTAAATCCTACCCTGGGAAGTAGAATCAAGTAGATAAGACTGGGGAAACCAGTTGACTATGTACATGGGTTTATATAGCTACAGGTATCGTGCACGGACCAAGCAGTGCGTATCGTATCGTCCAATGAGAAAAAGAGTAGGGAATCGTACGATGTGATGATCGCGTATCTTCAGGTAATCGTCTATGAGTCAATGGGAAAAGAAGATAAGGAGGTTGCCGGGCCAATGGCAAAAGAAGAGCAGAAGATAATGTATCGGCCAATCGGCAAGTGCCGGAGTGGTTACGTGTGTCAGATCATGTGACTGAATGAAGTTTATACTGACATAGGAGCGTACCAAAAGTGGAATGTCACGTGATCATGTGAATGAGTCACATGACACGAAATACATGTTGGTGCTCACCTTCAAGGGCTGAGCATAGCGAAGTGGTTCATTAAGTAAAAAGTTCGATGAAGAATGATGGAATCATAACACCTACCTTATACGTTTTATTGACAAGAACCCGGATCAAATATCCAAGGCCAACTACGATGCTAGGCAGCAAGCCATCAAACAGTGTTTTCAATGTAAGCTACGAGAAGCCAAAATCCTACCGGAGGTGATCCAGAAGGTAACCCTGTCGACCACAATTGCTGCACAGAAGAAGGCCCCACAGGTTGTGCTGCCTACTGCATTCAAAGACTACAAGAAGGTATTTGATGAACTGGAGGAAGGCTTTATTCCCCCATCCTGAGACTTCGACCACGCCATCGAACTCAAGGACTCATTTACCCCATGAAAGGCCAAGCCATACTCCCTCAACCTGGAGGAAACGAAGGCCTGCAAGGACTTTATCGATGAACATCTGACGAAAGGAACCATTTGCCCATCGAAATCCCCCCAGGCTGCCCCTTTCTTTTTCGTCGCCAAGAAGGACGGAAAGCTCCAACCCTGCCAGGACTACCGTTATCTCAATGAACATACGGTCAAGAATGCCTACCCCCTCCCGCTCATTCCTGACCTCATGGACAAACTCTGAGGATTGAACATCTTCACCAAGATGGACGTCCAATGGGGGTTCAACAATATTCGCATCAAGGATGGCAACCAATGGAAAGCCGCGTTCATCACTCCATCTGGTCTCTATGAACCCCTCATCATGTTCTTCAGAATGTGCAATGGTCCCCCAACTTTCCAGGCATTTATGGACCACTACTTCGGTGACATGATGACCGAAGGATGGCTTATCATCTACATGGACAACCTCCTAATCCACACCAAGGACGACCAGAACCTCCACGACGAACGGACCCGTCATGAAATGAGATGGAAATGTCGAAGGTTGAACTTCTAAACCTCAAAGGTGAAGTCTTCCCAACAACAGGGTATCAGGCTGTAAAAAGAAAAGGATACCCTGTGATGCAAAGTCAACAGGGGTAGTCTGGACACAAAGTCTCAGACCTTAGAGGACACGAAGTCACTCTGAAGACTAACACAAGGTAAAATGAGAGCGCCGTTTATCCTCTGGCTAGGAGTGTAAATGATGAAGAAGGTTACCCAGTGATCCCTCAGAATATCCTAAGGGGTCCAGCCTAGAAGAAGAACACCTGGGCGATGTAATTCCAAATAGCAGAGACTGGGGTTACCAGTCAATGCGTCTACTACTTATATACATGGGCGCACAGTGCACGGACCATCTATCATAAAAGGAAATAAAGGTGAAATGTCATCGGCCATATCATCGGACCGGTATCCTATCTGAGGGTCATCCGCCATTCACTGGACGGGGATCAAAGAGAAGAGAAGGAAGACGGAAATGAAAAGGAAGAATAGAAACATGTCCATGGAGATAAGAGATCTCCAAATCTCGATAAGTCCAAAAGGGTTATTCCCAAAGAGATGGCCGCTAGGAATAAGTCTGAAGGTCTCGACTGACGGCCTATCGGCAAGTGCCGCGAGGTGGTCACATGCAACAGATCACGTGACAGAAGGAAATTATACTGTCGTGGGAGCGTACCAAAAGATAGACATCATGTGACTTCGAGTCACGTGATCTTTGAAGTACATGTAAACAGCTTTCTTCAAGGATTGCCGCAAGAAAGGTGGAGTCCTTAAATAAAATTTGAAAAGTGTTAGAAAAAGATAGCGTCTGTTTCAGGGATAAAATATGGTTTCATAACACATCGTGTTTTGGAGCGAATGGCGGAACTCTGCCTGCACCTCAAACTGGAAAAATGCTCTTTTTCCCAGAAATCCGTTGACTTTTTAGGAATGATCATTGCCAAAGGCAAAATACAAATGGACCCAACCAAACTCTCCACCATCAAGTCTTGGGTTCCCCAGACCTCCATCAAGGGTGTCCGATCCTTTATCGGATTCTGCAATTTTTACTGGAAATTTATCACTGATTTTTCCACTATCGCTGCCCCCCTCATCACACTCACCAAGAAATCTGCCACTTGGGAGTGGAAAGACAACCAACAACAATCGTTCAACAAACTGAAGGAAAAGTTCCTCTGTTTGCCCGTCCTCTCCATGCCTGACCCACGGCACCCCTTCACTGACATGACTGATGCCTCCCTCACTGGTGTGGGCACAGTCCTTATGCAAAAGGATGTCAATGGCGATCTCCACCTGTGCTCCTACTTCTCCTGCACGTTCACCCCCACCGAGCGCAATTACAACATCTATTATCACAAACTACTTGCTGTCATCAAGGCCCTCAAGGAATGGCGCCAATACCTTAGTGGAACTCCTCACCCCGTGACTATCATCACTGATCACAAGAACCTGGCCTATTTCAAAGAACCTTGCAAGCTTACCCATCGTCATGCCCGCTGGATGCTCTTTTTACAGGATTTTGACATTCTATATGACACTTGCCCCGGATCTTTCATGGGCCCCGCCAACGCCCTCTCCCAAAAGGACTTTGTTGATACTTCTGAGGATAATCAGGATGTTACCCTACTCGACCCGGAACACTTCATCAATGCCATCGACACCAACCTTGCTAACAAGATCACTGAGTCGACCCCCGACGACCCTTTAGTCCAGAAAGCTCTCCTCGCACTCCAGAAGGACAGCTCCCTCTTCCCCCACGCCTCTCCAAAGGACTGGGAATTCCACGACAGATTGCTTTTCTTCCAAGGCCGACTCTACATCCCTGATGCTGCTCGGAAGGAACTTGTCACTTCCATTCACAATTCCCCCGCCACTGGACACCCCAGCTACTTCCACCTACTCCACCTTCTCCGCTGGGACTATTGGTGGCCCAGAATGGCTACCTTTGCTCGCAAATTCATTGCTGGTTGCGCCACCTGCCAGGCCAACAAGGTCATTACCCACCCCACCACCCCTCCGTTATGCCCAATTCCCTCCAAAGCGACCTGCCCCTTCCAACAGATCTCTGTTGATCTCATCACCAATCTTCCCCCATCAGACAGCCATGATTCTATTATGATCATGGTTGACCATGGTCTTACAAAGGGGGTAATTTACATCCCCTGCTCAAAATCTATCACCGCCGAGGGCGTTGCAACCCTATTCTTTTCTCAGGTTTTCCCCCATTTTGGCCTACATGACAAGCTTATCTCTGATCGTGGCCCTCAATTTGCCTCCACCTTTGCTAGGGAACTCACCCATCTCCTAAACTACGACCTTGCCCTTTCTACCACCTACCATCCCCAGACCGATGGAGAAACCAAACGAGTCAATCAAGAACTCGAAACCTACCTCCCTATGGCTGAATTCTCCCACAATTCCAACGTCCATTCCGTCACCAACCAATCCCCATTTTCCCTCATGTACGGCTATGAACCCCACTCTTACCCCTCTCTCTCTCGCACCACATTTGTTCTGGCTGCCGAGCAATGCCTCACCAAACTCAATGAGGCTAGAACGGAAGCCCTTGCTGCCCACCAAAAGGCACAAGACAACATGAAATCCCATATCACCACCAAATTCTCCCCCTGGAAAGTCGGTCAGAAGGTCTGGCTAGACAACAAGAACCTAAAGCTCAGCTACCAGTCCTGAAAACTATCCCCTTGACAAGAGGGCCCCTTCAAAATCACTCAGGTCATCTCTCCCGTCTCCTACCAGCTCAAACTCCCCCCTACCTGGAAAATTCATGATGTCTTCCACGCCTCCATTCTCTCCCCTTATTGGGAAACCGATGAGCACGGCCCCTCATTCTCACGCCCACCACCGGATCTTCTTGGATCAGAAGAAGAATACAAAGTTGAAGCTATTGTGGGACATCAGGGTTCCACACAGAATCCGCAGTTCCTTATCAAATGGAAAGGTTATCCATCCTCCAACAACATGTGGGAACCGCCATCCAATTTGGTACATGCCAAGACTCTCCTCAACCTATATGTATAAAGCCTCTCGCCCCAAGGCTTTCCCCTCGTTCTGCTCCCCTCCTACATGATCGAAATCACCTTCTCCCTCATCGTATTCATCATCATCTCTGCTCTCACCCTCTTCTTCTTCTACTGCATTTTTGCCATCGCCCTCAAACTCCAATACTCTCGTGACTCCCTCTTCTTTGTCCTCCACATCACCCTCAACGGAATCTCTGTCAGAATTGTCTCCCCCCATGATGTCACTACCCCCGTACTTTGCTACTCCACCGGCGCAACCTACTCTGGCTGGACGGCTGAGGTGGATGGTTGGAATGATTCAAGAATCATTCCATTCTCGTTCTTCTTCCCATTTCACCATCTCTCCTTCTTCCCCTCCTATGCCAAATACCCCACCCGCATCCCCTATGGCATACCTGGAAATCCCCCTTGACGCCTTACTGTCCACTTTGGACCCCATTCCCATTTTTCTAGATAGACTTCCACACTTCCATCAAAACATCCTCTATGCTGTGATCATCTCCTCACCCCCACTTGCTATCCCACTCGTGAATCTTCCCCTATCCTCTCACTCGATGGTCATCCCCCTCCTCCTCCAGGCATTCCAGAACTCAATCCTCTCTTCAGAGATCCAACAACAGTCTCCTATACAACTTGGAGAATCTTGGGCGGTGGCCCTCTCCTATTCCATTCAGGGCACTGGAGGGATTATACTCGATGCCCTTGACCACGTTGGATTCGGAATCTTCATCTCTACCCTACCCCCAAACAACATCCAACCCCTCCTTCAGACCACCCTCATCAGCCTCTCTCCTATCCAACGACAGGACTATATCTCATCCACAGAGCTCCCTACGTACCACCCTCTGGGACGAACTACTCGTCTCTACCCCTCTGCCAGACCTCCATTACCCACCCCTGTCCCCACCTACCCCATCCAATCTGATGAGTTGGACACAGCTTCCCTATCCTCTATTCATGCTGCCCCTCCCCCATATTCTCCCCACAACCAATCTCTTCCCCAATGACCCACACCTGGACCGGATGTGCCCTATCTGGGATCTCCTGGACCCAGAGCACGTGTTCAGCCACCCACTCCAACTGTCGAACTCGACCTTAATGTGGTTAGAGAATTTCTCACCACCCTCACTGAACTCACAGAGCCGGTCACCTCCCCCAACCCCTCCCCAGTCCCCATCCCCCCTCCCGTCCCC